>KZ809668.1:20586-53337 GCA_000696205.2 Oncopeltus fasciatus
TATATAAATATATAAGCAATTGTATTGTGAAAAAAATAGAATTTTTTGTCAGTTGCTAGTTACGAGCTCATTTTATTTTTTAAGTCGCTTTTTACGTAAATATATTATATAATAATGACTTCCTTTATTTATCCAGTTTAATTTTAATTCTAAAATTCACCAAAACAACAATGGTCTTATATTAATGTTGATTGTCCGCCAAAAGAAACCTCTCTTTTGTATGTTAAAGAAAGATACATCAACTCAAGCATAAGCTAATATCGATAGATAGCCCGTCAACAGACAAATATATTTTTTTTGTTTTAAATGCTGTGTGCTTGCATGAGTTTTAAGAATATTTTTGGTTTGATTAGAGGCTATTTGCTAGATAGGACAGATGAAAATTCGTCAAAGTTTATTTTAAAATCACATTATCGAAACAGCTTCTATATTTTAATAAATTGAGTATAAGAAATTCGCTAAGATTTCCTGATTTCTTAGACAATAATTAAATAGAGTAAAATCGATACATTACCGTTGGAGAAACGGAGTGAGAGATACAGGAATTGCATAAAAATAAAATTGAAATTTATTTACTCAAATGGTAATTTTAAGCATCTTTATAATAAATTCAGTTGGATGGAATTTAACAAAATGTTTTATAACTCTCCTTTTTTTCTCTCTCTCTTTTTTCTTATGTATAGCCCCACCCCCCCAATGAACGATTTAATTATTCACACAGAATACTAAAATAAAATCTAATTGACTTGCATTATGGAAGCAATAGTTGTTTTACAGTCATTGATAGGATCTCAGTGGCGACATCTCGCTCAGAATTGTCAAGAGACCATTTGAAAACAGTCGTGTACGATTTACAAAGAAGAACTAATTCAGAATGACATCATCGTTCGGATTTTACTAATTTCTACATTTATGCTGAAATTCGCTTATGAGGGAACTGAAAACAATACAAATAGTATTCCATTTTAAACAGCAAATTCTTCCATATGAATGTAGTAGATTCGTTTTTAAAAAAATAATAAATAAATAATTTTTTTTTTTTTAAATCACGATTGTTATTCTATTTAAATCTCTTTCTAGTTTTGATGAGAAGTCTCACTTGCAATTAAAAAATAATCTTTTTTTTTAAATTGTTATAATACGAAGAATTATTTATAAATATAAAACTTATAATTTGGTTTTGATTAGCTTAATGTATTTCTGCGTATCCAAAATATGAAGAATATGCAATTCAAGCCAATTCATTTAGATATGTATGTATCGGCTTTGATTACATATAATATATATTGTATATTTCTGTGGGAAATCAATAAATAAAGAAGAAAGGCTGACCTGTAAGAGAGTCCCATGCCAACGGTGCAGTCGGAAGTCGACCAACTGAGAAAGAGACAACGTCCACCACACCGAAGACGGCTGGATGACGACTAACCATCCTACTCCCGCTCTTCTGCTGCTCGGCTGTACTCGGGTACTCTCGCCCAACTTCGGGAAGACTTCATCTCCCATCGGCCTTGTTTTCGTGTGGGAGGGGGGTTCTGGACTCTTTCATTGCTGAAAATATATCAATTCGAATAGAAAGGAAAAATAATTCAATGAAGGGGCTCAACTTCATCTTGTCTGTAACGATAATAACATATTTTTTTTAAAATGTGCTCAGTTGATGAGCTTAATTTACAAAATGTATTTGTAGTTATCATAATACTACCAGTATATCCTACCAACGAGGATACCAGTTTTTAAAAAATTTAAATAATATCTTTTTTCATTTAAAAATACATCCATACTTTAATATTTTAATTAAATATTAGGCAAAGTTTACTTACATTTTTAGAAATATCTTTAAACACTAGATTCTGTGCAAATACTTCACTGTTCTTCAGCAGCGTTCCTCGATGGTTAACCTGTGAAATAAATTCCTTGATTCTACTCCAGCCGGGAATCGAACCCGGGTGAAGTAGAAAGAGTTTTTTTCTGGTTCCCTGTACTATTCAAATAAATAATAAAATGTGGGATTGCATTACCACAATTATATATATATAAATACCTTGATATTTTTCATTCCCTCCGGAGTGGAACGCGACATACTCAGGCTCTTTTACATAGATTCCGACATTGTTACATGCCAGACCTTGATATATTGTGGCAGTAAGTACACAAGCCTCCTCTTCAGTCACCTGTTGTGTTATATTCTGAATCCTGGCACAGCTGATCTTGATTTGTTTGCTCTAATTGTTGTTCCGTCTGGTTCCTGTCGCTTTAGTCGGATTTTTTCCATGGCAGTTTATTTGGCACACACTAAAAAATCAACTTTACTCAAGATACTTTTGAAAAAACCATGAAAAATGGTAAATAGTTCATATTGTTGATCAATTATAATTGAAAGCACATGTATTCATATAAACATGATAAGTATTATTTGTGCCTTGAAAAATAAAAGAGTAAACCCAAACATTTAATTTTAAATTCCATCGTAAATAATGTTAATTTAGATAACATACAAGTTTTATACAAAACAAGAAACATAATAAAATGTTAATAAAATAGTAAATTTAGTTTATTTAATTAATTAGTTGCTCTAATTCTCCTAAAAGGTAGTGAGGAGGAAAACAAATCAAAATTGAACAAAGAGAGTGAACAAGAGTTGAATGGTTCTATGAATGGACGAAGCAATATTAGTGAAGGATAGATTGATGAAGTATTAGTGTCGAAGAAGAGAAACGGAAGAGTTAATTCTGCAAATATAGGAACTTACAAGTAATACATACAAAACAAGGTTTTAATTGTGGGAGATGGACATGGATACTTTGGGTGGAGGTGGAAGGTAAATACTGATGGAGAAAAGCTAAGGAAGTGCAGAATTAAGATGAAGAAGCTTGGGCTATTGAAGAACTGTCGTGGGATAAGCCGTTATGGCTTGGAGAATGACCAAGGAGTACGACAGGAGTAAGCGGAGGACTGCATCGGAAGAAGCCAGAGACGTATTGGGGGGACCGAGGGGAAGAATGTCTGTTTGATGAAGGGAGAATGGAAATCCCGACTTCCTCCAGAAGAGAAAGGGGACCTGCGAACCTAGAAGTGCGGAGGAATTCCTTCTGTAGGATGCTGCGAAAGTGGAGGGAGGATTTGATTGATTGGAGGAGGCAGTAGAGAGGGAATCGAATAAAGATGGTCTGATGATAAAGAAAGACACAAGCACCGGAAGAGAAGGAAAGAGGAAACGCAGACAATAACTCAAGGGACCAAAGAACAAGTGTTCCTGGACTGGAATGAAGCGATTCAGGAACGAGTTTAGGGATAGGAAAGGAGTCGGTACTAACGCAATGAACGGACTTCTAACGCCATTCAACCACTACCAAATTAACTATTTCCCCATCAATTTATTTATAATAGACAAATTAGATATTTTGTAAAAAGATGCAAAGGAACATTCTGTCATAAAATTATTAATATGTAAAATAATACAATTTTGTTAAAGAATAATTATTGTCTTATAATATTTCGAAATTTGTCTTTCGTATTTTATAGATGAGTTGTACTACTTGCTTTAATGGCTTTTGAATTAAGTTTCTATTATTTTTTTAATGTTATTTATATATTATATACTCATACATTATAATATGTACATTTTAATACTAAATGAATGTAAATTGGTTACAGAAAAGAAAAAATATTTTTGTGAGGTTAGATAGAAGCGCTGAAGGTCGTCCTCGCTTTCAAGCACGATTACAATGTCACCTGCATATGCTATCGATAAGATCACATCAGTCGAGTTTGTAGCATATGTTTATGAGTTTTATTTTTTATTGGTTTAATTTAACTTGTTTATATTATTTAATGTCAAAGAGCGAAAATTGTTGAAAAATATGCCGTTAGTTTATTATTAGGTGTTGGGCACATCCCTTGCGTCATAGGTGTTTACAAACCAAATTCCACATCAGACTCTTTCATATAAAAAAGAAAAAATTTCCAAACCTACAAATATTAAATTAAATGCTAAAACTAAAGTATAAAAAAAAGATGTTTGACTCGCAAGCTAGGTAAGAACCGAAATTCCAAATAGTAATACATTAGAATAAAATTAGTTTAAAAATAGTTAAACCCCACAAATATTTAACAAAATCCAATCAATTATAAAGCTTTTGCATCTTAAGAATTTTTATTCTATTTAATTTAAAATATTTCAAAAACAATACTTGTAATTTTAATGGAGTAGGTCATCCATGAATAAAATAAATCAGGGGATTTTCTTGATCTTCCACCCTCCCGAACACACACATAGATAGCCTTTGCAGATACGAAGGAAGAGATCATTTAAAGTTTGAAGCGTTTCTCAAAATGGCACTAATTTCAAGGTAGCCAGTAAAACTGTTTGATTTTAGAGCAATTTTATTATTCTAAACCTTCGTTTACACTTTTGAAGATTTTTAAAACGCATGAATAGGGAGAATGTGTACGCGCGCGCGTGTGTGTGTGCGAGCATGTGCTTGGGTAATAACTTGAATTACCTTCTCCCTTTACATTTTAAAATTTTTGAAATTTTTTTAAACTATCATTGGGACAACTTCAAAAGCAAATTTGCTTTTAAAAATTAAGCACTTTGAAAGAAATCAGACAAATTGATGTTGATATGAATGTGGTTTCTGTCTTCTCTCATGCAGGACCCGTGCAGCTTGGAAGATGGCGAACAGCTTGATGTCCTTGAGGGAAACCCGCTAAAGTATTTTTGGTAAGGACAGTAGGAGGACTTTTGTAAGAAGGAGGCCGCACGCCTTTCACACCTCGACAGATCGGATTTGGTTGGCTTGCCTCACCTCGTGTGTGGGGATGTGGAGGACGAGGGGTGCACCAGGGTTACATTCTAGCTACTCTCCTGTGTACTAAGGAGATGTTGATTTTCAACGGATTGCCACGTTTTAGAGTCAAGCGCTAGTCACCTCAGGCCCTAGAATCGTCTATGAGTGTGGGTTCGAACCCAGAGGTGGGACTCGACCCCGGAATAACCCTCTCTAAGCTCTCCCAGCACTAACCAAGCCCTTTCCCGAAGGAACTGTGTTCAGATTACTTAAAAGTCAATCAAAGAGGAGCTGCGCGAATTCCTTTGTATCGTCAATAATGAATGTTTTTATTTGAACTTTCCATATCCTCTTAACCCATCCCAGATGTTACGGACCCATAACACTGCACAACAAAAAAATATTTTTTGAATGTTTCCTACACTAAATTATTCTATTTCTACTAATTTCGGGGTGATAAAAACGAAAATAACATTGAAAAATTTTTATTAGCTCTGGTTTTTGAGATATACAGCACTTAATCTTAAAGAGTAGTTATACTATACGTGAAAAGTGAAAGTACAAAAAACAATATTGTTATGTTTCTTTTAGAATATTTTAAGTACAAAATTGATTTAAAAAAAAACATTATTCTTAGTGTTTTGACAAATAAAAGAGGTTTGTACCACCAAATTTCAATTAAGTCAATCCGATGTATTGTAAGATCGCTGTCGTTTAGCTTGTCTTTTATAAAACACTTCTGGAGCATCCTGTACTGAGCTGTCTGTACTGAGATATTTTCACATCATGTTTTAGAAGATTCCACTGTTGTAGTCTTGACCCTAACAGCTCAGCCTTTTCCTTAGACAAGCCAAGATCTCTTATAAGGTCACTCAACTCTGCTTGACTAATTCTGTGCGGATCACTAGACCTATCGCTTACATCAAAATCAGGGTCATAGGATGTAGAAGGATGGGTTGCTTCTTGTAAACAGACTTCATCACTTTCCTCTAAAATTTCATAGTTTTGGGGTGGAGAAGGGACTGGCAAATTGTCTGAGTGTGGTACAGGCCGAAGAGCAGATGGGAGATTAGGGTATTTCACCGTTCCTCTTTTCTTCATAGATAAACCTTGCTTAATGGGAGGAGTTAAGCAGAAATAACAGTCGTCTGTATGATTGGTAGGCTCACGCCAAACCATAGGTACTGCAAAAGCCATTGCCCGCTTGTTATTTTTCAGCCACTCTCGCAATATGACGGAACAAGAATTACAACATATATGAGGAGCCCATGATTTATCTTGGTCCCCAACTTTTACACCAAAATAATGTTCATAGGCAGTCTTAATGATAGGTGACATTTTACGTTTCTGAGCCTTAAATGTTATTTCACCACATATATAGCAAAAGCTATCGACAGAATTCACACACTTTCGAGGCATTTCAGATCAGCACTTAAATTAATTTAAAAATCAACTTCACACGATAATTTCAATAGCAACCACGTGCGTACAATTGACAAACTCGCAAAGGTTATGTTTACTACTTATGAACAGCTGATGAGAGGGGTGTTATGTAAACAAACATGTGTACCAACTGTTGGTGATGAAATATTTCATTTGTTGAAAACTATATATATATATAATAGAATGATACTATATCTTGAAAACAAGAGCTAATATATAATTTTTATGGTCATTTTCGGTTTTAACACGTGAAAATACATTAAAATCAGCTAATTTCAACCCCGAAACAAAAATTTTGTTGTTCAGTGTAATGACATAAAGAAACAAACATAAGTTCGACAAACAGAAACTGCGTAAAATAAGTGAATCTGTTGTATTTCACTTACGGAGGATACAAATAAAAATAAATCAATAAAATCGCCTTAAAAACCTAAAAGATCGGTTAAAATAGAAGCTAATAAGAAATGCACAGGGAGCCAGAAAAAAAAATCTTCCTACCTTCGTCAGGAATCAAACCCGGGTCTCCTACTTTCCGAGTTGGTGCGCTAGACCTCTACACCACCGAGGCAGCTTCGATAATCTCTCCAACTCCCCGCACTTTACTCCGAGTCAAAACCCCCAAGTATGACGAATATATACTCGAAGGAGCCAATATTGTCAGCTATTTATTAAACTCTCATTCTACCTGATATTTCTTTTTAAATAATAAATTAATTGTGGTATGTAATCCCACGCTAAATTAACTACAAGAAATGCACGAGGAGCAAAAAAAAAAATTCTTGCTCCCGGTGCATTTCTTGTAGTTAATTTAGCGTGGGATTACATACCACAATTAATTCATTATTTAAATAGAAGCTAATGTCACTGAGAGAGTGGGGAGGCGAACGGCCCTATGTCGTCATTATAGTTCGTTATTAAATTCAGCCTTATTGTGTGTTTTTCTAATAATTTTTTTGCGAGACATAAAGGAAAGAAAGTTAATTTTTGTATCTATTCCATTCAAGAATTTGTTTTATGGAATTAACAATATGATAATTATAACAGAACAACGGAAATATCGACGGTTATTCAATATCACGCAAAGTAAGGGGTATTTCCTGAACTTGTATAGTTTTCCAAATATATTCCACGGTATTCCATCCAAAGACAAATTCTCTTCATTCCTGTGCGCATTGTGTGAAAAAATGGTATTAAGCAGACATCTTTCGAAACTAACGCATTTTTCAGAGTAGAAGAAGTACGACTGACAATCTGGTCAGTCTCCATCTACAAACTGTAATAGCCAGGGACAGGCAATAGCTCCTTTCATTGGCCTGAACCATGCAGCTGGGTACGACATATTCCGAACTGCCTCAAAGATTTCAGAGTTGAAGGGAATGTGATCTCATAAATAAATTACAGAAAATTGATTGGGGATTGGATTAAAGTATATCCAGGAAAATGGTGTACCTAGGACTGTGTTTAAAGTGTGCACTTTTACATAACAATAAGTAATATTATAGATATGACTAAGTCTACCATAAAAATAATATCTGCTAATATAATCTGCACCTTTGTCTGCTCTTATCTCCCCGATAATCTACCAGGAGCACCCTATTCATTTTGGAGAAATTATCGCCTCTTTTCGGTATAGTACAAAGGCAACACCCGGCTAGCAAGGCGATGAAAAGAAGAACATAGATCCTAACACGCTTATCCACCCAGTTTTTACATATGGTGCAGAGACCTGGACCACGACCAGAGCCGAATGCCAGAACTCGAAGTGAAGATCCTTTGAAGGATATTTGGAGCAGTGGAAGATGGCGACATAGGACCAACCAGAAAGTCTACGATCTCTATAGCGAGAGATTTAAGCAATATGAATAGCTTGGTTTCCTTAAGGGAAATCTGCTAAAATTCATCAGGTCATATATGCTCAAGGAGAAAACACATTTTAAGTGTATATTCGCTAACCAACAGTCGCTAAGAGGTCGCATACCGTCCCTAACGTCTGATGTTTTACAAGTGAATGGTATAGAATTAGGACTGGATATTTGCAAGACCACACTAGGAATCCTCTGAGTCATTGCAACATGAAGCACAGAAAGAAAAAAAAATTATGCACTGTGAGAACTGATCCTAGGACCTTTGACTGGGTGCCATAACCACCGGACCGCCAAGAAATCTTAAAACAACCATCACCCGGGGAGCTGAAGTCAATTTAGAGCAGTATGGAATACTGTGAAATCAGAGGAGCTAAAATGATTCTGTGATGGGAATTATTCCGAATTAACAAGGCATCGATTATTATATCGAATTATTATCTTGTATAATTATCCCAGACGTCAGCTGATAGCCGTGTCAGGGGAGAAGTCCTTAGCACAATTTACACTTTTTTAAAATATTTTTTATGTATAACTCTCAAAGTCCTTAGAGAATAAAGAAAAACATTAATAAATTTTAATGGAAATTTTCAATCTATTTTTCAAAATCACCGGTTTAGTAATAAATATACTGAACAAAAACTAAAATTGGTCGTAAATAAGAAAATAATGGGAGGGGGACATAAAAAATACATTTTCTTTTATTATAAATAAAACTATTGTTGCTGGAGAATCAGTAAGCATTAAAAAAACATAGCTTTTTACAAGTTGAATGCTTAAGTGACTTAAAATTTAAAAACTTCTAAGATAATAAAGTGGAATGTACTAAACATGAAGTACTTAACACAAGTAGATGTGTGCTTAGATCATTTGAACTGATGAATTTCTCGTAATACAATAAAATTATCCGAAATACTAAATCCTCAACACATATTTCGTAGAAAATTCGCTATCAGACGTACCCTCTGCATCATACAAGGATCAACTACAAATTTTCATAAAGAGCCCTTAATACAAAAAAAACTTTTCCAAAATACTAAACACCAAATTCCACATGGTATCCTATAAGATCAAGAAAAATACCAAAGTACTAAACTATCAACACAAATTTCGAATAATTCGACTTCTGACCCACCCCCTTCATCAAACCTACGGTCCAGAACTGTGGGGTGCCGCTAAGCCTTCCAATGTCCAACGAATACAATCCTTTCAATCCAAAATTCTAAGAATGATTGTTAACGCTCCATATTACGTGATCAACTCTACCCTTTATCACGAATTTAATATTCCTTTAGTCCAAGACCTTACCTCCACCTTATATCTAATATCCATATGCCCAAACTCCGTCATCGGACTCCAATCCTCAAGACTAAAACGGAGATGGCCTCGCGACTTCCTGGGCCTTAATGCCTAAACTTATTAGGAGTAGGGTCGATGGAACATTTCTCGCTGGATAGTAATGTTTATTAATTTTTTTACTAATTAATACCTTAATTTATTATTATGTACGTTTAGTTTTTACTGTACATATCGCTCTGTCATTAAATTACAAGGTGTTTATTTGCAGACTGTAATAACTGAAGATTTATTATTTTAAAAAAATTATATATAATANCGAAATAAGCAATCTTTTATCATATATATATATATATATATATATAATGTCAAATTTTTTTCTTCGATTACGAGTGGGGGTAGAAGTACATTTCGATATTATATTCGGAAAAAGTTATTCCAAATTCTAGGAGTTCTATTTTTTCTTCCTCTGTTTATATTTCCTTATTTATTCTGGACTTATCCTATTGCAAATACATTAATTTCCGTTCTTAACCTTTCTTAAACGGCCTATGATGATCCTGAGGGATATACCTTCTAAATAGTATATTTTATTTACAAGAAAAAAAAATACAAAACAGAAGTAAAGTCTTTGGTCCTTCATCTCCTGCACGTCCTTCATCTCTCCCATTGAAGATGAAACGAAAAATCTGCCTTCACACTGACAGAGTTAGGTAAATCTCGTTGTACAAGACTTAGTCACAAAAATATTTCGCCGGAATTTCATGAACTTCTTAGATATTAAATTTCTTTCATAATCAAGTTATTTACGTTGATAGCAATTAGCGATTTGAAAATAATTTATTGAATCTACAACTATTTTACTTGAATTCAGCTAAAAATGTAGTCCTTCAAAAATTTTATATGAAAATTTTTTGACGCCCACTATAGTCGCTCTATATTATAAAATAAAATAAAAAAAACAAATACGAAATTTAAGCTTCATTTTGCAAACTTTTGAAATGGCGGATGATTGACTGAAATCCGTAATGGAAGAGAGAATTCTCAAAAGAGATCAAACTGAAAAATTATCAATATCTTCGTCATGAGAGAGTAATAAATAAATTCTCTACATTATAGAATCACGAAAAAATCATACATTTCGATGGGTTATGAACCCACCTGCTTAACCCTAAGAGGCACGTAAAGATCGCCAGATTTCCACTTACGACGAGTCCAAAAACTAGCGGATTATGTGTACTTTTGAAGACAAGCGCCTTCCGGACCGAGAAGAGACAGAAAAAAAGTGAATCAAAGTATGAGTTGTCCCGCAACCAGATACAATGCAACCAGGGAAGAATTTCTGGGTATGGTAGATGAGGGAATCGGCAGACCATCAAGTAGTTCTTAACTTCACATCATAATGAAGAAAGTAGGCAAGATTTTTTAGGAATATATTTAAGAAGAAATAGCTTGTTAAAAAAACTGAGGGCGATTAGGTGAAATAGAACCCTTGAACGCAAGCATAACTTGTTCGCTTATCAGTCTACAAGTTTAGAATGTAGAAAATTCGCTTAGTTTACCCTGCCAGCGATTTAATGTTATATAAGTAAAAAAGCAAATGAACCCATATGTTTAAATTGATTCATAAAATGTTTAAACGGATTACCGGGAGGCGGTAGTCTCTCTACTTTATCAGCACAGTGTACTTCTATGTGGTGGAATTCTATTCTCTTTGAAACATCTTTGACTTCTGGGAGGTTACTTTTCTTGCCAAATATTATCTGGTTTTATATTAATTATGGCTGCATTAAAGGGCCAGTTTAGAAGAATTTTATGTAAGTTCCTTAATAATTTATTCGTTTATTTTTGTTTCTTACTTCTCTCTTACTGTTCGTGAAGGTTTCATGAACATTTATTTTTATAATTCGACTTAAAATTAGTTCTCCAGTTTTGATGCATATTTATATTTGCCAATTCTTTATTCCAGGGATCTTATATTTGTATTTCAGTCAGATAGTCACTATAATTTACAAGAACTATAATTTTATTCTGACTTATGCTTAAAATGGTTATGTTCAATATAAATTCAATTTTCATTATTTAATTGATGTTATCTTAATATGATACATAATCTATTGCTAAAACTTTTACTTTTTGTAATTTATGCATTAAAATCTCACCAATTATTTAAAAGTTTATTTTCATCTATGTAAAGTGGGGAGTCCTATTAACTGTAAAATAGTTTCTTGTTCAAATATAAAAGGAAACAAGTTCATGAATTAAATTTAATTTAATGAATCTAGTTGAGATAATGTTCAGTTCATTCTTAAAGAAAAATTGATAAAGATTCTATTAAATTTTTAGTCCATATAAGCCTTTATACTTTGACAGATTTGTGTAATCATATATGTGACTATTGACAATATAGCCCCTGAATTAGTTGGTGTTTCAGTGGTGTTAACCATAATATTGTCCCTGCTGAACCCTACTTTTACTTGGATAAGGCTATGTGTCTCATATATGAGAGAAACAGGTCCAGAGCATCCACATTGATCCTTCGTAATGAGTTTTTATAAATAAAAAAAACTAACTCCCACATGATACTGGTCATTCCTGAAAATTCATATTTTCATAAATATATAGTAAAAAATGTTATTCTTTTTATCTCAAAATTTGTTTTTAGACAATTTGATATTGCAATTCCTGAAAATTTGATACTACTACACACACACACATATTATGTATATAATTGTAACCTTGTCAATATACCACAAAATTTGAAAGCAAGATGACTATAGGCATCTTTTTGCATCTTTCATAAAGATACTTAAAATTGTTTTAATTATTTTTATCCATATTAGCATATCAGATATCATTCACTTCACAAATAAAAGTAAATAAATACCATTCAAATCAGTAATGTAACTATAAATATTATTTAGACAAATATTTTATTCACTTTTAGATTAATCACATTTAAAAAATAAATTTCTAGCAGCAAAAATTTAGAAGCCAAACTTAAATGACTTTTTGACAACTTATTAAAACTGGCGTATGTGAAAAACATTTTAAATTCCTCAGATTCAACAATCGCCTATAAAGAAAAATTTATTTTTATAAATTTCTAAGTCCACTTTCTATCGTAATTCATGCCATATTTTTTAAATATTTAGCACTGTTTAATGACTTTAAAAAAAAAAAAATTTTTTCAGTTAGAATAAGAGCTTTTTTGTTTATTTTATACTTTAAAACTCGTGTCTTCTTTCCCTTTTTATGTTTTAGGTGTAGTTGCCAGCTATATTAGTTAGCTCATCAACTTAGTTTCCAATTAGTACTGGCAAACAAGGGTACTTTTATTATGAAAAAAGCTCTTGAGACTTTTTAAAACTTATTTTAACTTCATCATTTCAATTTCTGACCAAACAATTTTAAACAAGTGATGTTTAAGATGTGGGTGCAGGTTAATAATCAAGGTGTCCTGGAATTTATAACTAATCTCATTCTTATGTTATGGTCATTCATGCTATTTAAAATATATGAAAGAAAATATCATCAATCTATTGCTGAAGGCTTTCAGAACAATGCTCAAGAAATTATACAACTTTTAATAATTGGTTATATGGAAGATGACACGTTGCAATAATACGTATCAGATAATTTAAATGGCTCATAATTTCAATTTTATGGCTCATGATATGATGGCTGTGATTTTTTTTTTTTTTTTAATGGCCATTGTAGATTTTCTAAAGCTAAAACTGCCAATTACACTTAAAAAGATTAATTATTTTTCAAATCTCTATTTGCTGCTCTCAGCATCTCAGTACAAAAATAAATCTTGTCTTTCACTTAAAAAATACTTTAAATTTAGATTACAATTTTAATAATTCATTACCCCGTTTCATCGTATACAAGTCATATTATAGTGGATAAAATGTCCAGGATTTTTTCTATGAATTTTAAATAAAAACAAATTTGAACCAAAAAGTTTCCAATTTTTTTACTTGAATCTCAGGCCTTCTTCGCAGCACAGTGATAAAGAGAGAAAGAGAGCCTTGTACTCCAGGTTAATCATGACTGTGTCAAAAAGTTTTCTTTTTTTGAGCTTTCGCACATCCTGTGATGGCTTCTTCAGGGATTATTGTTTATGGTTTCAGCTTGTCAAGTATTGGTACGCTTTCTTCAATCTTGGCCTAAAATCTTTTTTTTAAGCCAGTTTATAAAAGTTATTATGTTTCTAATGAGTTGTGTCAAATAAATGTATTTTAAATTAATATATATGGTAAATATAATCATTGATTTTTCTTCCAAAATTAATTGTGACAAAATGTTCTTTTTTTCTGAGCCACCACAGAATGTGCAAAAACAGCTTTTTGACACTGTCAAGCCTGGAAGAAGAGTCTATGAGTATATTAATATTTTCAAATAAATTTATTAGGTATTTCTGAAATATTTTTGGAGACTGTGGAAGCCAACTTGAAAATATTAATATGCATATTATTGATTCAGTTGGCTGTTTATATCATAGTGGAGAAAAGTGTCAAAATTCAGCCCATGAGTTATAAATAAAAATACTTGTAAACAAAACAAAATTTTGTTGCCCTACTGTTTTTGCTACAGAAGAAGAAGATGAAACTCAGGCCGAAATAAAAACTTTGGATTTACAAATATTTGTATTTAAAACTTATTGACCAAATCCTGACCATTTTCTACACTATTATTCTCATGACATATGAGCTACGTTTTGTAGCTACTCAATACCCTACAAGTTTTGTACAAATCATAAAATTGTTGAAACAAACTTATTAGTTTTATAAATAGTCAAAAAGTTTGCCAAAAAAGGACAGACATGTAATGTTTCTTGCTTGGACTCCCTAATTTGGGTTCAAGTCCCCTCTCTAGCTTTTCCAATGTCAATAGTTCACAAATCTCATGACTTTTCCAAAGTAACTTTGAAAGGAAGTAAAACAATTAATCCCAAAAAATTGTATACAGTAATATTTATGGCATAAAACCTTTCTCAGATTTTCATCTACTATAAATAAATATTAACTCATCAGTTATAGTTCATTATCTTAAAGTTGGTCAGACCCTTAGCTGATCCTGATTATTAAAACAAAGGTAGTTATTGTTGAGATTCAGGACAACTTACACCTCAGGGCTTCCCCAGGGTTTATCCCAGGTGCATTAATTCCTAACATCTAATATTTCATGCTAACTTTGCTATTGTTTGAGGGATGTCATTGTGTTATTATTATTTATTGTGTGTGATTACAGTGTCTGTTCCAAAACCATATGCACAGCAGTGCAACCTTAGTGGAGAAGATTTTGAAAACATTAATGTCATCAAAGACCCCAACACTTCTGCTCTAAGACGGGGGACTGGCGGCCGTTCCAGTTTCAACGGGTTCTGCGCGACTGTCTTTGGAGCCTCTGGTTTCCTTGGCAGGCATGTTTGTAATAAATTAGGAAAAATTGGAACTCAGGTATGATAATAATCTTATATCATAGGCATAATGAACTGTACTAAAAATAGAAGAGTTATTCTTATTTCTGTGAGATTACCTTGTATTCAAAAGTTTAAGTTTTTAAGTTTCTTAAAAATGTGCTACCTAGTCCTTCTTTTATCATATAATTCAATTTTCTATAGACCTTTCATCCTTCTTAGTGTCTTCAATGCTTGATTCCCCTTTTCCTCTTTTTATTTTTTCATTATTTTTTAAATAAGTTACTCTCTAGAGTGCCTTGAAAACATATGATTGACTTAGAATTTTAAAAATAAAGAAAAAAACCTTGTAATTTTAGCAATGCTTTTAATTGTTTTTTAGCATTTTATGAGTAAAATTGTATGAACTTGAAGAAGACTATATAAAAACCCTCTCTCTTTCTCTCTCACCCCCTCTCACTCTCTCTCTCACCCCCTCACACTCTCTCTCGCTCTCTCTCCCTCACTCACTCTCTCTCACCCCCTCTCGCTCTCTCTCATCCCCTCACACTCTCTCTCGCTCTCTCCCTCCCTCTCCCACTCTCTCTCTCTCTTTCTCTCTCTATCACCCCTCTCTCTGTATATACTCTGTTATGTTTATGTTTCTCCTGGTTTTATGGAACTTTTCTACTTAATCACTTATATTATCAGAGGAAGGTTCTTACTCTCTTGTTGATTACAAGTTTACCAATCCATTATACTTAAAAATGCATTAATAATGCTTATTATTATATACAAAATAAGATGTTAATTATGATTTATTTTATTATAAATAATAGCTTCTATAACCTTTGTTTATATTATCTTTTGATATAATTCAGTTTAATGACCCTGTGAAATATTAGTCTTTGAATTTAATAGTATTGAAGTCTATCATAGCTAGTTAATAATTCCAATGAAAATAATTTACTGTATTTATTTATTTTCTGATTTCAGCTTATTCTTCCATACAGAGGAGATGCTTTTGACATGGTCCGCTTGAAGCTTGTTGGAGACTTAGGTCAAGTACTTTTTCATCACTACCACTTGATGGATGATGAATCGATTCGTCGAGCTGTCAAGTACTCTAATGTTGTTATCAACTTGGTGGGAAGAGATTGGGAAACAAAAAACTTCTGCTTTGAGAAAGTACATGTTGAAGGAGCACGTAAACTTGCTCGAATTGCTAAGGAATGTGGGGTTGAAACCTTCATTCATGTCTCAGCATTGAATGCATGTGAAAGTCCAGAGGTATTCAAAATATTTTTTTTTAAGTTTATTTAAGTTTTTTTAAACTTACCATGGATAGAATTATCATGAAAACAAATAATATCATGTCTTTAAGATTCCAGTTTATATCCCATAATATTATTTAATTTTAACAATAACTGCATTAAACAATATTATTATAATAAGAATTTAAGAATTTAAGGATTTAAGAATTTAAGAATTTTAGGTGAATAAGAATTTAAGAATAAGAATTTAAGAATTTAGAATTTAAGAATTTAAGAAGTTCCTTATACAATATATTTTACCATATTTATTTTCTGGTATTTAAGGCGCAGGCAAAAAAGCTGTCTTCAAGGGCAAAGGTCTCGAAAACAATATTTATAAAACAAGCACTGTTCTCGACTTCACTCTATATATATAAGATCTTAGCAATGATGTCTTGAATACAAGTTTTTGTAGCTATGAATGCTCAAGCTAATAAATTTTAATAACCAACTTGAAGTTTATCTTGAAAATTTAAATCAATCCAAAATTTGCAATGAATATGAACTACTAGGTTGTTCAATAAGTTTTGCTTATTCGATAAGAAAAATACAATTTTTTGGTTTGAAATACCAAATGGTATAATCTCCCTGAACATCAATACACTTGTTTTAATGAGATTCCAATTTATGAAGGGCGTAATAATCTAAGGGTTGATCCCCTAAACCCGATCCTACCTACCTACCAATTTATGAATTCCATCACTGAAGTGAGAATCTGGAAGGGCCTATGAAATATGCTTCCACATTTGTTATGACCTCATCATTTGTTGAAAAACGATTTCCACATATGAATTTTTTTAGGTCTAAAACCTAATAGATGGAAGTCACGAGGAGCCAAATCTGGTGAATATTGTGGATGCTCCAACAATTTGAACTTTAATTCATAGATTTTAGTCATTGTCAAAATGCTCTTGTGACACGATGCATTGTCCTGATAAAAAAAAAAAAATTGTTTTCTTCTGTAAACAGGATCTTTTTTTTTTTTTTTTTGTGAATTTTTTCTTTTAGCTGGTCTGAAAGATTACAATAATATCCAGAATTTATTGTTTTACCTCTACACAATTAATCCACAAACAAAATTCCTTTCCCAGAAAAGGAACCACAATAAACTGATGTTAACTTCTTGGTCGATTTTGGGACACGAACTCATTTAGGATCTGAAGAACCAGGTTCACACCTCTCTTTAACCTCTTATTTTGATTCAGGATCATGGGGATAGACCCAAGTCTCATACATAGTGATGAATTGATGCACAAAATCCGCTTTATTTATATTACTTTCAAAAGCATTCTAAATGTTGCTGAGAAAGTTGCATTCAAATGTGATTCTGTTCAACTATTAGAAAATTGACACCCATTGTGCGCATAGTTTTCTGAAACCCAGTACATCAGTCAAAATATTGCTTACAGTGCCTAGGGCTTCTACTAATTCTCTTTAAGTCAATCGATGATTTTTCAATAAGATATCCTGTATTTTTTTCCATGATTTTTGGTATTGTTACTGTTTTTGGACATTCTTGACATCAATCGTCTTCAAGGCTTGTACAACCACATTTAAATTCAGCAACCCATCTTTCTACTGTACTAATTGAAGGTATAGAGTCCTTATGCACTTCAACATTCGTTCATAAATTTCTTTTACTTTTAAACCTCCCAAAAATCAAATTCCAATCTCTGTGCAATACTTTTTTTTTTTCATTGTAAAAAAATACAGTAAAACCTCGAGGTATCGAGAGTATTAGTATCGATACTAAATGGCTTGTAAACAAAGAGCAAATTGACAAACTGAAATTAAACTTCGTGTATGTTCATATGAAGAGTGTACCTACATAACAAAGAAATTTAGGCCAGTAGCAACTCCTCTTTTCCAACCACAAAACTTAATGAACAACCTAGTATTATGATTGTCTCTTTATTGCTGTAATTAAAGTATGATATATTCATGTTCAGTTAGTGCTGTGTGATATATTTATTATTTTTATGTTTTCACATTTATATATTACTGTTTAGAGATGTTGAGTTTGACTTAAAATAATGAAAGCCACCTAAAAACAAACTTAAAATCAAAAATTAATTAAACAATTTGGATCAGGTAGTTTTAAGGTGTTGGTGAGATTGAGGGTTTTAGATAGATAGATTAAGCATTTTAACTCAGAAATTTTTGATTTTGTATTTTTGTGTTTAGTGGATGGAGATATCTGACTCATGGATTTCTTCTCTAATCAATCCTCTCCTCCCATCCTGATTCCAAAACCGCTTCTAACATTTTACAAAACCACCTTGATGCTATTCAGCAGTGGAGCAGTAAATGGAGAATTATAATAAATGAGTCCATTTGCGTACAAGTAAATTTTCAACTAAGAAAAGATTCTCCTGATAATGCTACATACAATAACATCCCTATACCTCTCTCTGATCCAGTCCGTTACCTTGGGTTCCACCTTGACTCACGACTCAACTGGAATGAACATACTAAAATCAAACGACAAGAACTCAACAGATGCCACGGACTCTTATACAGACTATATAAATAGGCGCTCACACCTCACATTAGAAAATAAACTGACCATCTACAAGACCAAAATACGACCAATCTAGACCTATGGTGCAGAACTGTGGGGTGCTGCTAAGCCTATCAATATCCAACGAATAGAATCCTTTCAGTCCAAAGTTCTCAGAATAATTGCTAACACTCCATATTATGTGTCCAACTCTACCCTTCATCACGACTTTAATATTCTTTTTGTCAAAGACCTTATCTCCACCCACTTCAAGTTCTTCCATAGTAAACTCCAATTTCATCCCAATCCATATGCCTAATCCCTTTCGTCGGACTCCAATCCTCACAATCCTCCCCGGCGACTAAAACAGAGATAGCCCATAGGATAGAATAATTTTTATATTTATTGGAAGTGTTTTCATGGTTAGACATGTCTTTTGACAGGAGTACTTCATCAAGGGAGGTTCAAAATTTTTGACTAGCAAGTGGGCTGGAGAGGAAGCTGTGAAGGAGGAATTCCCAGAGGCTATAATAATCCGCCCTGCTGATATATATGGTCAGGAAGACAGATTTCTTAGGTAAATCCTACTTTATCTCTTTTCTCACTTCTTATTTGACAAGTATTATTAATTTTCTCTTTAATTTCAAATTAAATTTTTAATTTTTTAATTGATCTTTAATAGATTATTTACTTCTAACAATTTTTCTTAAGGAATCCTTTTCCTGAATATAATATATCCTATATTCCTGTTAATATAATGATATAACTTTTTAAATTTTTTTAGAAATCTTTGCTAATCCTACAGATGAGAAACTAAATGTGACCTGTTCAAAATTGTATATATATTTGTCTTTTTTATATAAGTCCTCAATTTTAAAATAAAATAAAGGTACTAAATTTAGTATTTATACTTCTTTCTTCAAACTGTTTGATGAGTTCATTAATGACTGGAATCGGTTAAGGAGAATAGGATTTTAGAGAAGGGCCAAATTATATAGCTTAATTTTTACTTATTTACAACTTAGTTTTTATTCTTAGAGTTTCAACCAATTTATAGAATATAAAAGATTTAAAGAACAATTTTGAGGTTTGAATGTTTCCCCCATTTTTAAGATACAGATTATTTTGGATTTTTGCAAATTCTTGAGGAGATTCAGATCAGAGAAGAGGTTTTCAGAGGAAAGCCTACTTGAATAATTTCCAGTTTCATCCTATTCAAATGTCAGTAATGGCTACAATTAGCATGAGCAATGGATTAAAAATTAAACAAAAAATTGCAGAGAATAATAGGTGGAAAATGTTTTTTTCTAACTTTCATGTTCCTGAATATTTTTATGGGAAGCATACATTATAAAATATGTAACTATTAATTTTGACAGCTCCTCCACTCTTCTCTCCTGGACTGTATAGAGCCTGGCTTAAAGTCATTTTACTCTCATTGCCTTTTCTAGTTTCTTAGATATAAATTAGTCATTTAGTCTTGTCTACCAACATATTAAATGAAACATGGTAAATCTGCTTAGTTTATGCTGCTCCTGGGTGATATCTTTATTTTATATTAATTTTTCTACCAAGGAAACTAATTCACTTTTTTTAAGAGCAGTATTTAACTCTGATCATTTTGTTTGATTTGGGCTCGATGTTTGTCCTTAGACTATCCATAATTTATTTAGGAGTCAAAATATCATCCCTAATCTTTATTAAAATAAATTAGAGTATAATATAAGTGTGAATGGATATTATTTTGACTTCCCCTATGTGAAATGAGTGATGAATTGAAAAATATTTCCAAAGGCACGTCATACCAATAGCAAAAGTAGTTTTATTTATTTATTTAGATGTGCTAAAATATCTATAGTCAACTCGTTTTAGCCCATTCTTAACATAATGCAATAAAAAAATTAATTTTGGTTTTTCTTTCTTTTTGAGTTGTTCTTATGTTATTGTTTTCCTTCAGGCAGAAAAAGAGGTGTTGATTAGTATTCTTGTTGTTATATGTTGGAATGTATTGTGAAATATTTAGCTAACCTGAACATTTAGCTTATGAATTAGTATTATAGTTTAATGTCCTGAAAGCTTTTTGAAATTTTACATCCAATTTACTCTCAAATTTTTAAAAAATGTTCAAATAATGATATTTATCCAATCTAGTTAATGATGAAACCTATCTAATCCTGAAAAGGATCATGAACTAATTAAGTAATGAACTCTTATGTTTAGGTATTTCATCAGCCTATGGAGACACCAGGGGAAGTTGATGCCCCTGTACAAGAGTGGAGAGCACACTGAAAAGCAGCCAGTTTATGCAGGAGATGTGGCTTCGGCAATCGCTGCTGCTATGAAGGATAAGTCTGCCCGTGGGGAGGTCTTCCAAGCAGTTGGGTGAGACTTAATTTCTTCCAATTCCAATTACCTTAAATTTTCTGTTTTTCCACAATTTTCTTACTTGTGCAATGTGTTTAATTTTGTATTGATTCCCTAAAAAGCCATTTATTTTGTTCTCTCTTGAAATAATTCTAAAACAAGATTGAATATTATTGTCATTAGTTCAGCTCTGATTTTTTCACATTTAAAATTTCTCCATACTAAGGTTAATTAAACACAATTAAATTATTCATAACCACCTGTAGAAATTTGTTCTGAATTTGGTCTTGCCAGAAATAATTTTTTTTCTATAGTTCAAATAAAATCCAATTAATTGAGGGTTTGAAAAAGATAACAATTTGTATGTAAAGTTTTTTCCCTATTTTATGGTCCTCCGGACCGTGGATATTAATTAAAAAATTTGTTCCACCGTGCCGTGAATATTTAAAAAAAAAAAAAAATTTTTTAGACCTTGTTCAAATCCGGTCGAGGGTCAGCAAAGACCCTCTCTCTCTTGTTCGAACTTGTCGACCAGACTCTCTGACCCCTATCTATAACAATTGTCAAGGTCATAAAAAGATTTGAGAAAAACATATGATAAATTTAAAAAAATAATACAATTTATGATATTCTTTTGTGTGCGTGCATGTGTGGTATAAACAGTTGTAAAATGAAAAAAAAAAAAAAAAAAAAAAAAAAAGTGTGTCTGAATAATTTGTGTAATTTAAGGGACTTTTTCTTTTTTAAAACCACTTTATCTAAGTAAGTATGGGTACAAATCATAATTGTACCAAATCATTGCTCAACAAAAAGCAAGAGTGTTCCAAAAAACAGAGAAAAAAAGTTAAAAATCTTAAAAATAAAAAAGTCCTATGATTCTTAGCTATCTTTTAAATTACTGATTTTATTTAACTTAGAGCAGTTTTGCTTAAATTCAGCAGGAAAATCTTGGCAATTAGTATATTTGGGGAACAAACGGGTATGTCTTAAACTTCTCAAAATTTCTTTCTTTTACCCATAACACAGCTTCACACCTTAATTATTTGGGTAATTTTTTAATCGTGAATCCTGCATGGAAAGTGAAGTTTTGACCGTAATGAAATAACATAAATTGTGTTAGTGATATGAAATTTATAAGCTAATAGTTTTGTTTTTTATTTAACACTTATGAGGGAGACATCATAGTATCTTTTATAATATATCCATTGAAACATATATCGAAAATTTAAAAATTTGTTATGGGACCTTATTGATTTTCTCTCTGAACTCAAGTGATAGGAAGTCAAATTCTCATTTGTTGCAACTTATAATTGAATTACAAAATTGTATGTAAATATGAGTTTAAACTGTTTTGATCAAACTATGTTTTCTTTTCTAGTCAAAAGATATAAGGAATCAGTGTACTTGTTAAAAACATTTTTATTTCGTGGTACAAACATTGTTCAATTTGATTTCCTTTAGAAAAATGTAGCAATTTAATCATAATAACTAATATATTCAATAGCATTTATGATATTATTAAAATTTTTCCTGACACCTCTTTCCAAGTCAATTTCTCTCATTTTTGGAAATTAACTATAGATAATGACATTTATATTAAGTTACTTATGTACATCAAACATAATGATTTTAATAATTTTGGATTAGTCTTGTTAATCTTCCAAGCTTTATTTATATAATTTTAGTAAATATATAGGACACTCTGATTTTCACTTTCGTAACGTTTCAATCTTATTGTTTTGTTTTTCTCCAGCCCTTCACGCTACCTCCTATCTGAGCTGGTAGATTGGTTCCACCGATTGATAGAAAAGGATGATGAATGGGGCTACATGCGCTATGACCTTCGATATGACCCACTATTCCAGATGCGAATTACTGTCCTGCCAAAATTGACCCTCGGCAACCCCAAAGGCTCCCTTCACTGGGAACGTGTTGAGAGAGTTAGTATATCTTTCTTATCTATTTACTTTAAATTAGTTATTCAGCTCTGTTTGGAGGCATTTCTTTGGAGTTAAGAAAGAAAAAAAGTGTATTTACACCATACAGAAATAAGCAAGTCTTAAAAAAATCAATTTAAAAAAATGAAATTACAGATCAGTTTTAGAAAATTATTTTTACTTTATTGTTCAACTGCCAAATAGTTTTCATGGAGTGATTATTAACAGGGCTCAATAAATTCAAGTATTAATTTTTAATAATATTATAGTAAGTAGGTGATCACAAAACTAAAGTTTAATACTTTGATTAATAATAATATGAAAGTTAATAATATTCCAGGATTCAAATATAAGACCAATTCCCCTCCAAAACTTAATTTTCTTTTTAACAGAAGCTGCTATATGCTTTTGGAACATATATCTTCAGAGAAAATATCTTTGCCCCATTACATCCAAAAAATATAATAGTTATTTTTGCCATAACAAAATAAAGCAAAAGAAACTGTATTTTAACTATTGTCTGCTTCCTTTGTCAGGAGTGTCATTCAGACAATGTAGAGAAAGGAGTAAAGACTCTAGAAGACCTGGGGGTGACTCTGACTAGAATGGAGGACCAGGTACCTTGGGAGCTCCGACCATTCAAGAACCACAAATACTATGATGTAGACCTGAGCGAGTTCCACAAGCCTGCTGCACCTCAACCAGTCCAAGCCTGAGTACTGTAACGTGTACTTTGTAAATAAATAAACGAATAGAAATTGTGAGTTTAGCATAAAGCATAATCATAGCTTCTATTAACTGCAGAATTTTGTGAAGTTGTAAACCTTATGAGTCACTTATGTCCAGTTTATTTAAAGTCTAAAAATTTAAAATTGTGTAAATATGTTTTAAGTGTTGTTATTTGTTCATAATAAAATCATACTTAAATTAAATTTTGGACTTCTTTTGTTTTTGTTAAAATATAATTACCCTTACTATAGGAAAGTATTGGTACGAGGGCGGGTCAATAAGTGCGTGACTTTTTGAATGAAACAAAGGTTTTTTGATAAAAAGTAATTTTATTTTTCAACATAGTCTCCTTTGAGCTCTATACACTTCGTCCAACGTTTCTCCAATTTTTTTATCCCTTCCAAAAAATAAGATTTCTCGAGCTATCCGCAAGATGGGTGCTGTGTTTGCTAACAATCGACCATAAACGCAATCGTGTGACAACTTCGACCGAATGTTTGGCATTGTTCAACCGCAACAAGGACGAGTTTTTGCGCCGATTTGCAACAGTGGACGAAACATGGATACACCACAACACGCCAGAGACCAAGCAGCAGTCAAAACAGTAGGTTTTGCCGGGTGAATCAGCGCCGAAGAAGGCCAAAGTGGGTTTGTCAGCCAATAAAGTCATGGCTACTGTTTTCTGGGATGCACGCGGTGTAATCCACATAGATTACCTTCAAAAGGGAAGAACAATCAATGGCGAATATTATACCAACTTATTGGACCGATTTAATGAGGATTTAAAAAAAAAAAACGACCGCATTTGGCCAAGAAAAAAGTTCTTTTCCATCAAGACAATGCAAGAGTCCATACGTGTGTTGTTTCCATGGCAAAATTTCAAGAATTACGCTATGAATTGCTCCCTCATCCGCCGTATTCTCCGTATTTAGCCCCGAGTGACTATTTCTTGTTTCCGAACCTTAAGAAATGGCTTGGCGGAAAGAGATTTTATTCCAACAATGAAATCATCTCACAAACAAATACATATTTTGAGGAGCTCGAGAAATCTTATTTTTTGGAAGGGATAAAAAAATTGGAGAAACGTTGGACGAAGTGTATAGAGCTCAAAGGAGACTATGTTGAAAAATAAAATTACTTTTTATCAAAAAACCTTTGTTTCATTTAAAAAGTCACGCACTTATTGACCCGCCCTCGTATTACTTTAAACATGCTTCACAAGAATAGACTGGAATATTTTCTAGAAATAAATTGATACTATAAACTGAAAGCTTCTATCTCTTTTTATTTTTACTGCTAGTAGTAGAAACCAATACATTCTGAGCTAATTCCAAAAAAAAAAATTTTTTTACAGAAATGATAATAATCAGGGCAGGGTTAAAAAAGTTCATCATGCCCAATATTTTGAACACTAATGAAGACGAAAAAAATTTAACTGACTGAATTTAAATTATTAGGCAAATATGACTTTCTGTGGCAATATGTTTTAACTTGTTTTGCCTCATTTTGCAGGTCTTCCCTTTAATCTTTTTCTTTTCTTTTTTTTAGCCTCCCGTACCAATCACTTGTATCATCTATGACACTTGCTATTTATCTATTACTTGGGCCTTTTATTTTTGGTGTAGTATTAGTGGGTTTTAAACTGTTTTCTGATTCTTCAGTTTATTGGAAAATTAAAAAACTTGTCACTAATGGCACACTGAAGAGAGGTACCAAGTCTAAACTGATTCTCGTGAATTTTGTGTCTCATTAAAAATTTTTTTTAGATCTAACTTCTTGACAATAAAACTATCCTTTCAGTTGATTATGAATTTTATATGCTTTATATTTTATGTATTGATAATAATAATGATAATTCTTATATAATACTTAGAACAGTTACTTCATCTTAACAATTTGCTTTCTAATTCTTTACAATTTTCTAAATCTGCCATTATCACTAGTCCTGAGAAGGCTTACGAAGTCCCTAAGGGGATTATATGATCTGAATTTCTTTAATAGCCAAACTCCTCAACTTATCGATCTGGATTTGTGCAATCTTGAATAACATTCTTGTGTTTTCCATTTTTGTTTTCTTAGTGTTTGCTGTCTCATCAATGATTACCTTGTAAAAAGATGGTTTGTATTGTTAATATCTTAGGTTCATAACTAACCTTGTACAATAACCCTGATATTTCAAATTTAGTTTCAAAAATATCTAATATGAACTTCATCAAATTTATAAAGGGGTTAAAATATTATAATTTTGTGTGACTTATTGACAAAGGATTTTATTCCAGGGACAATAATTCCAATTTCTTTTTTTTTTTCCGTTATAAAACCAGCAGACTGTATAGTTTGGAAAGTAAAGACTACTTAAGTATTGTAATCAAATTATTAATAAACTAAAAAATTTAAATTGAAGCCACTGTAGACACATCAGGGAGAAGTATAACTAAATGAAGATTTAATGACTAATGTAAATCAGTCATGTTAAAGTAAGTTATAGACAGGATTAATTATATCCAAGAATTAACTAGGAAAGTTTCCTATTGAGCTATGTGCTCCCTTTCAAATTTATATTAATTCTAACTCCTCCCCACCTCCCTCCACCACATTTAAATAAAGTTAATTATTTAAATAATAATAAATTTAATGTTATACAAATTTTAATTTTTACAGAAGTTTACTTAAGATATAAATTAAGAAAGAAAAGAAAATTTAAAACTAAAACTAAAAAAAAAAATTTCTGCCAATCAGGTACGAAACTACTGAAAAAAAAAGCTGTTCAAGTCCATAAAAAGGGGAAAGATAGTCTAAGGTCTAAGGAACAATAGCTTTCAATGTGCGGAACCAAAATGGATGTAATACTTATTCATTCAAGTCCTTAAAAAACTTTGTTTGGACAGCAGTTATGGCATTTGCTGAAGTTTAGAATAAGCATGGTATTTAGTTGTAACAACTGTGTTGCAGACTTAACAAAATGAGCCTGTTGGATAGTATGATCCAGAATTTTAGATCTATGATATGAGTAGTTGAAGATCATTTAAGATCTTAGTATTTAAGGTTAGTTTTAAACTAATTTACACATTATTATGTTAGATTAGACTTCTAAATTTTTAGTCATTTAAGACTAAAAATTTGGAAGTCTACTCTAACATAATAATGTGTAAATTAGTTTAAAACTATGAAACATTTAAAAAAAACTGTATAAATTTAAAATAAAGCCACTAAAATTTAAATAAATTCCTATCATGCAGAAAATGGATATAATAAACAGATTACATATGTTAATATTAGAAGTTAACACAAAAAGAGAATTTAGAGAAAATTTATTTGCACAGAAAAAGCAAATTAGGTCAAAGAAAGAAAAAACCCCACAAACTATCTTTCTAAGTATGTAAATTTTTTAAAAACATTAAACTGTAGCTTTCGAAAATAATATTTTTCATCCTGTACTTCCTTTGAACATTTTCTTTTCATAAATTGAAGATATTAATGTTTTTCTAACTGGTTGTCCTGTAAAACCTTTTCTCCCTCTCCATTTAGCTATTAAAGAACTCTTAACAAACTACTGATGTTAGCATAATTACCATATTTAGTAAATTGAAATGCTTGATATTCAACATTGCCAAGTTCAGACAGAGCTTGAATTAATTTTTAAATAATGTTATAATATTAATTGAATTTTTAATTATAAGCCATAAATTATTCAGAGCTGAGCAAAAAATTTATATTTCTTCTGTTATCTTTGGAACTTCTAATTCTTATTTCAAGGTGCAGGGTGGTCTTTACTTGCATCAACAACTTTTGTTTCAAATTTTTCATTTGCTATGTTTCAAGCAGCATTTTATTTTTTAATTATCAGCCTAACCTATTGAAAAATATCCTGTTTTTTATTTGTAAGCATTTTATTTTAATTAATATTGTGGCATGCTGCTATTATGCCACATTTTTATTCATGCCCATCTAGAAGTACTAACTGATTTAGTTACATTTTATCTTGGTCTTCACTTCTTAGAAAAAAACTCAAAAACAGAAAAAAGTTTTGAGGTAAATTTATTGACTATCAAGTTTATGAAGAGAAAATTCTCAGGAATTCAGTATTGATAGTTGAATTAAAAACTTTTTTGCTGATAAATTAGTTTTTATTTCTTGAACTACCAAGACCGAATTCCTTACAATCCTCTCTTCACCAAGAAATAAGGGTTTAATAATATCACTAAATTAATGTAAATTAATTTAAGTCCAAAAAACTCCAAAACAAATATAAATTATTACGTTTAACAGTATTTAGGTATCAGAAATTCACCTCCTTTACCACTTATAATATACTAGCATAGGGAGAGAGGGGAAATTTGGGACAGTAAATAAGATAAATCAAAGAGTATCCCTATGAATGGATTTAGCCTAATGTTATGCATCAATAAATACTCCTGACTTCAAGAGTATTTTTCACCTAATATCTGAAAACTGAGCCGGAATGAAATCTCCCAAGATTTTCAGATCATCATCACTGCTGTCAAATATTTTTTATGTTCTACTTTGAAAATTTTTAGCTCCTATTTCTTATGTGTTTTCTTGCATAAATGTGCTAATTATTGAGCACATTGGGTGAGAATCCAAGTGATGTGATATATATGTTGGAGTGAACTCCACTTAACTGATTTGGGCAGATTTTAAAATAAGAATAAATTAAAATATGATTTCTTGTGCAACATATACCAAAGATATTTGTATATAAAATTATTTATCTGTAAATATGTTATACAAAAGTGTTAATTTTCCTTCCGATGTCAGTAGTCTTGGCGATGATTGTATATCTCCAAATTTTCCACTAGCTTTGTACTATGTGTACAAAATGTCATTTAATTCCTCTCTATAGAATTAACGTACGAAAATAGTTATAATGCTTTATATTCAGGTTCTTAACCTAAAATCCGATTGTGGCGTTACAGCAACGTAATCCGAATACGATAATCTGTTACATCACGACTAACATTTTGTGGAAACTAGCTGAGGCGTTAGTAGTATATTTTTGTTTGCATCAATTATAGTTGTTTTAAAAGTGCGATATACATAGAATTACCTATTTGGTAACTACCTTAAGTTGGAATTAATTACCTTTCCGTTTCTAAAGTTGACCAATATTTAATTACAATACTAACATGACAAATGTTAAGAACATTTCCGAGAAAATAGTGGATGTTTTTATCATCTGTCATTCTCTATAGTTTATTCTACGCCCCTTCCCAGATTCTTAATCCCCCCCCCCCCCATTTCAACCTTTTTTTTCATAAAATCATATTGAATTAAATCGTCCCATCCTTTGTATTATAGTTTCTCTTTGAAAGTTTAAGCTATTGATGCCAATTCAATCCAAACTAATATTTGATAGAAGCATCAAAATATACCTTGATAAACTTATTAAGTACAACTATCAAATTTATATTTTTTATCAAATTTTTAATTATTTTTTGACAAGATATAAAACTAAGCAGGTCAAAAGAAATATTTTCCATATGGACATTTTCATTGTTATATAAGTAATTTATAATTTCGGTATTTATTTTTATGTCCGCAAAATTTAAACTTCGATTCTAATTTATGTACTTCAACGTATTTACACGTCCTATAATGATAAAATGTGTTTTCCTTTTAATAATTGTCGCCTAGGAAATGGAAATCAATATTTCCACGATTTTAATTATTCTAATATCGATAGTGTCTTCAACTATACATCGATTCTAGAAATAGTTGTATAACCCAGTGAAACCTCGTTCGTCTGCGTATTGACGTTTGTCAGGATTTCAGTACAATTTTGTGCCGTTTATCCCTGTTATTCCATTACCTAGTGCACAAGTTCGGGGAGGAGAACTTATAAAATGTCAGACGATTTACCTAGCTCTTACGATGTCATCATTCTGGGTACTGGGATGGTTGAATCCATCGTAGCAGCTGCTGTCGCCAGAACTGGTAAAAAAATTCTCCACTTGGACCCCAATAGTTACTATGGCCAACTTTGGGCTACTTTAAGCCTGGATAGCTTCGAGCAATGGGCTCAGACGGGCGGGTCGTCGGGGAAAAAGCTCAAAGGTGAAGCTGCCTTCAAGGGTCTCACTGAAAAAGAATTGAAATATTACGAAACCCAAGACGAAAGAGATGCTGTTTCAGATCTCACTTTCAAATGGAATATCGTCGAAGAAATTCCTGACCCTGAAAATGAAACCAAAGATGATGCTACCAACACTGGGACTGAATATAGTATTAAGAAAATAAGAGAACTTTCGAGAAAATTTAACATAGATTTAGCTCCTAAATTGCTTTTTGCCAAAGGACCTATGGTGGAGGTATTAATTAAATCTCAAGTTTCGAAGTATGTAGAGTTTCTGAACGTGAATAACATCCTCATTTATATTGATGATGCTATCGAAAGAGTTCCTTGTTCTAAGTCTGATGTTTTTTCTTCTAAAAGCGTAAATGTAATTGATAAAAGATTGTTAATGAAGGTTCTTACTACAATTCAAACTTACACTGATGATTCTGATACATTCAAAGAATTTGAAGACAAAACTTTCCTGGATTATTTGAAATCCAACTTGCCTGAAAAGTTTGCAAATTTTATTCTTTATTCTATTGCTGCAGGAGACCAAAATACTCCTTGCCTGGAAGGAATCAAGAAAGCCAAAAAATTTTTGAGTTGCTTAGGATATTATGGTAACTCACCATTCTTGTGGCCCTTATATGGAAGCTCTGAACTACTTCAAGGGTTTTGCCGCCAATGTGCTGTATTCAATGGAATTTATTGCCTCAATCGGGAGGTTGAGGCAATTGCTATTGAAGGGAATAAGTTTGCCGGTTGTGCTTCCAATGGAACTCTTCTTCAGGCCGAGCATCTTGTAATTTCCAATTCCCTTCTTCCGAATGATTTCAGAACAACTGGACCTACTGTGAAGAGAGCAGTTCTGATTACTGACAAAAGCATCTACCCTGAAGGGAAAGAAGGTGTTTCTCTTCTGCAGTATCCTACTGATGACTCTGCTGCAACCATTTTAGAACTCAGTGGTAACACATGCTCAGTACCAAAAGGACTCTTTATTGTCCAAGTTATTGGTAACTGTCTTGACGAAGCTATTAAAGACCTATTTTCTGATGGAGGAGAGGATAACAAACCCAGGATCCTCTACTCGCTCCGCTTCACACTTGGTCAGATGGAGTGTACTGGAAATCTTCCCGACAATGTTCATCCATGCCCTGGCCCTAACTTTGCTACAGATTTTGATGCTGAAATAAGAAGGGCTGAAGAAATCTTTAAAAAGATTTGCCCAGAAGAAGAGTTTTTCGCTCCTCTTCCACCTGAGCCACAACCTGAAGAAGGTGAGCCAGAGGATGCTACTGGTGCAGCTGATTAAATACATTTTCACTTTTTTTCTCGCTAAGCACGCTTGTAAATAATCGTTATATTTATTTATTCTTCGCGCATTCCTATAATGTATTCTTTTTATATTAAAAAACTTATTTATGTGTAAAAGCTTTAAATTCATTTATTTTTTTATTTATATACATATATATTTTTAAATGTCTCCATACAAAAGTGGATATTTTATTTTGTCTCTGTGGTAATTTGAATTACTGTTTATTTTAATTTCTTGATGCTTTATCTACAGATATACTGTGCTTAAAATATGTATAAGGGATTATTGTGCTTCTTAAATTTTTAATTTTTTCTATATAAAACAAAAGTGAAGTAATTATAAAAATATAAATTTAAGGAGGTGTATATTAAACTATTATTTAAAACTTAAGCTATACATTGTGTCTTGTTAGTTTTGATGGAATGTATTGGAAGTTTTGTTTGGTTTTATCCCTCATAATTAGCCAGTTACTGCTAATTATATTTATGTATTTCATTTAGTCATCTTTTATCTGTATGACTGTCATTGTACGAAGTATTTTTTTATTTAAAATTTTACACTTTTTTGTTTAATTTTTCACCCAATATGAACTCCACATAAGTCATTATACTTTTCCTGTTCAGTTCTCCTTAGCCTCACAGTTGTATTTCCTTCCTTAGCTGTAATGCAAGTGAACTATAATTGTGATAGAGAGGAAATAAAGGATTTGTAATCACTGAACTGTGTCATTACTCATTTGTCCAGTATTTTTTTTATTTTTTTTTTTTAGAATTTTCCAAATTTGAGGAAAATTGTTTCACATATGCTGTTATTTAGTAGCTCAGAATAAAAATTCGCTAGTTGCTGAAATGTTTCATTTGAGATGGAGACTTTAAGTGATTCCCAGACTTATTAATCAAAGTAACCAATGCATAAAGGGATGCTTCTTTCAGTTAACTCAAAATTATTTAAAACATTTTGCCATACTTGCTAAAAGGGCAAGATAAGGATTTAAAGTAATGAATTAATATTGGTTATCAAAGTTTCATTTTATGTAGTGAGAAAATGGGAAATAAACATTTAGTTGCTTAACATTATGTTTTCATTAATTAATGATTTACAATTTTCATTGGTTGAACTTCAATTATTTCTAGAGCCAATGATTTCAATTAATTATTATTCATGTTATTATAAAGTTTCTTTGATGAAAATTGTTTAGGACAATACAGAAAATACTATTGAAAGTATAGGAAATTTATGACTATGGAGTAATTCAGAGGCAAAAACAAACTAATTGATTTCATTTTTGATCCTAATGATTTTTCTCATATTTCTTAAAACTCATGTCATGAAAAGGCATAAGTTTCTGAATTTTGATCCTTAAGAGATCAAATTATGAAAACTTTTTTAGTTTTGTATTTTTGGAGTTGCTGTAAAAATTGTTTAAAATATTTTAACAATAATACTTCATTTGTTCAGATTTTTATTACTTTTCAAGATGCATAATATGATACACTACATTTTTATTTATTTAATTGTATATAGAACGAAATAAATTACACACACATCAAAATTGAATTTTTTTCGTCAAACTTCTTTTTATCAATGTTTGTGTCAAATTTCAAAATGATATAAGCAGAATGTTTCCTATTTAAACATTGCCATCAGTAAAATATAGTGAAAATCATCATGCACCAATAAAGAGCTGTTCTTTTAAAAATAATATATATATATATA
>KZ809669.1:12159-22250 GCA_000696205.2 Oncopeltus fasciatus
GTTTATAGCAGGATCAAAATGACACACACACCCCCAGTTTGACAGACGAAAATTTCAAAAAAATATCTTAAAAAGGGATAGACTTTCCTCCCCCCCTGAAGTTTCCCCACAAGTGACATGTATCAAAATCTAAATTTTTGTTCTTATGCACTATATAAGCTACATAAATAATTATATATATATATATATAGTAATCGAGAACGGGTGGAATAGAGAGTGCAGTAAACACACACAAAAAAAAATCACAGTGACGGGGCTTTTCGGGGCTTTCTCGCCCTTCGTCAGAGTGGAGTTAAGATAATTTATTAAATTAACAAACTGAATTTAACATTCATAATATAATGCAGATTCTTACCAAAATTGGTTGATATTTTATTTAGTTAGCTGAATAATTTCAGTTAATTAAAGTTAAGACTGGAATTCAACAGGAAACTCATTGCGGGTTCGATTCCAGCATTAGGTAGGTAAGGTAGGTTATTGCAAAACTAAAATCCCACCAAGTGTTTTGAAATTATTTTCTCTTTTATACAGTGGTTTTACTCTCCTCTTTGAGAATGAAAATTTCACTAACTGCGTTATTCTCAGATCTTCTAGTGACAATAAGGTAAGGTATTTGAGAGGGCAAGTAAGATTCGGCTAATACTTAGTATTTACATTCTACTGAAAAAAAAAAAAAAACGGCAGAAATTTGAGTCATTAGTCCAACCATTAGTCCACTGAGAAGGAAATGCTCACGCGAGCTCTGAATCATGGTCTTACGCTGAGCCAACCGGAGCGTGCCTTATCTACGCCAGTTAATTGTAGCCCCAAGACTTAATCTATTTACTTTCCGAGGGGTAGGGGTTGTTGGAACTTTTAATTATAATACACACTACCCCAATGGTGCCATAACATACTGCATATTAGCCATGGGAAAATCTCGGCCTTTCTTGAAACTCAGACATGCGGTACCATGTTTTCAGATAAACTAAAATAGGAGTAAAGAAATAAATTCCATTGAAATAAATAATATTTATAAACTCTCATGTAACGAAAAGTTTGTTTCCTAAAAGGGTCGTATTGTTTCACCCACTTAAGAAAATTGGCACTAAACAAACTCCAAGGAGATCCCATTCCAATTGGGAAATTCTCTGCAAAAAAGTGTATAATTTTCGTTTGTATCATAAATTTTTCAGCTAATAAATAAAAAACTTTTTTACATTATAACTTCCATTTAAAAAAAGAAAGTAATCATTCTGGAGTACAATATTTTGTCTCTGAATCAAGGGCCGTTGATTATAAATGGAGCATAAAAATAAAATAAAAATTTAAACGAAGAAGCATATTTTAACATTAAAAAACTTTTCCTCCATTACATAGTTAATATAATATTGCATTTACTGATTTAAATGAACAAAAAAAATTTCTGTTTAGCCTTACAATATTATAGTATATTTTAAAACAAATAACCAATGTTCAATTATTTCTTTACGCTCAATGAAATTTAACTGCATATGTTTGAAACATCTTTTAAAAAAAATTTAATTTAAAAATTTAACTCTGAATGAATACCATTTCTCCTACTTTAAAATGTATTTATTATACATTACAAAAATTTCCCATGCATTTTTTTAATNATTGCATTTACTGATTTAAATGAACAAAAATAATTTCTGTTTGGCCTTACAATATTATATTAAATTTAAAAACAAATAACCCATGTTCGATAATATCTTTAAGCTCAATGAAATTTAACTGCAATTAACATCTTTTCAAAAAAATTTAATTTAAAAATTTAACTCTGAATGAATACCATTTCTCCTACTTTAAAATGTATTTATTATATATTACAAAAATTTCCCATGCTTTTTTTTAATTATTCTTCCTGACCTAGTATTAGAATATTCAATAACGCAACACTTTAATGAGAGACAGAGCACATATGGCTAAAACATGTGACTTGTAATCATGCCCAGGCTGAAATATTTTTTTAAAATTTATAATTTGCATGGAATCCTTTGAGCCATTAATAATTTGAAAATTATTTTTAGCAATTTCCTTCTCTTTCGGAAGATCCTTTTGTTTAAATTGTTAAAATTTATTTGCATAATTTAACTGAAAATACAATGTTCTCTTTGAACGACAAACATACTCCTTGTCTGATTATAGGGGGCAGGGATAAATTGCATAGATGCCACCGAGTTGAACTTTTGACCTTTCCCTTCAGAGCCACCCCTTTTGAAACATCTAGAATTTAGTTGTGACTTCCATACTAAACCTAACAACCCTCACACATTTTAAGCTAAGGCAAGACTTAGAATAATATTGTTACTTTTGAGAAAATTTTTGTTTTTGGAGCCCTAAAAAATTAATGCACTATGATCAATTGTAGTAAGTTTTTCGAAATGAAGACAATTTTTTCCCGCATCATTTGAATTAAATTTGTTACTTAAAAACTGATTTAATTAACTAAATATATAGTTTTAAAAATCTGCGATTGACTGTTATATTTTCATAAATTTTAATAATGTTAACCATAACATAATATTAAGAAATATTATTATAAGCCATCTATCTGTTTGAGTTTAAATAATAAAGGAACGGCGAAAGCTACAAAAATAAAAAATCTATTTAATCAACTATTTAAAAGCTTTAACTCTATTTAATTTATAATTCGCAATTAAGGTCCGATAGAATTATTTACAAAGCCCACTTTGCAGTAACAATAGACTTTTTAGAAGTGTTTGATCATAGTACCATCTCTTACAAAATATGCTTCGTCGCCGTGACGGAATCTTAGTAATCTATATCTTCTAAGTTAGTGACAAAAATTATTTTTTCCGAGCTTTCGCAAAACCTATTATGTCTTTTAAAGGTCGGGATTAAAAATGAGTCTTGGTCGACAAGAAACGAGTTTTAAAAACCTAAATGTTATAGAAACTGTTATTATTTTTTATAATTTCTCTAAATTATATTGGTTAGAAGCATTAATGAAGTGAAATAGCGAACATATGATTTTTACATTTGCTGAAAATTCTATATTTTTTAATCAACTACTTACAAGTTACAACCGTTCGGGAGACAGGACTGAAATTCTAGCAAAGAAAAATTTAATGTTTATAGCAGGATCAAAATGACACATACACTCCCAGTGTGACAGACTGAAATTTAAAAAAAAAATCTTGAAGAGGGTTAGACCTTCCTCCCCCCCTGAAGTTTTCCCAAAAATTACTATAACGAAATCTAATTTTTTGTACTTATGCAGTATATAAGCTAAATAAATAATTGATTTATTAATTCAATTATTAATACTTGAAATGTATGCTTTCCATTTATTTATTAAAAAGTAACAGCAGAATCTGGAGTGGAAGGTCTTCCAGGTTATCTAAAAAGAATCATCTAGTATATTAAAAAAAAAAAAAATTAAGAACAAAATCCAATAGTTTGTATAAACCAATTATGGACAGCATTTTCAAAATACTGTCTGTTTGCTAGGAAAAGGGCACTACCTTTTCAGTCAAGATGCAGTGTAGCTAGTATTTTGTAATTAATTTTTAAAACTTTAAGTGTGCCACGGAAGAAAGCACCATGGGTATCATAGAAAAATCATAAAAAAGATAAGTTATGATTGGAGATAAATTTGCTGATAGTCAAGTTTTATGGAGAGAGGATTATCTGAAAATTCGGTATTGGTAGTTGAAGAATTAAAAACAAATTTGTAACCAGAAAAATATTTTTTATTTTAGCCAACGTTTCGGACTAAATTTCAGGCTTTTATCAGGCAAAATAGGGTGATGGGAGGGGAGAGAGAGAGAGAGAGAGAGAGAGAGAGAGAGAGNCTAGGAAAAGGACACTACCTTTTCAGTCAAGATGCAGTGTAGCTAGTATTTTGTAATTAATTTTTAAAACTTTAAGTGTGCCACAGAAGAAGATTGGAGATAAATTTGCTGACAGTCAAGTTTTATAAAGAGAGGATTATCTGAAATTCGGTATTGGTAGTTAAAGAATTAAAAACAAATTTGTAACCAAAAACATTTTTTTGATTTTAGCCAACGTTTCGGACTAAATTTCAGGCTTTTATAAGACAAAATAGGGTGATGGGAGGGGAGAAAGAGAGAGAGAGAGAGAGAGAGTGAGAGAGAGAGAGACTCGTGCTCATCATTGTCTACATTATGACAGATCTGTTTTTTTGTTTTTTTTAAATATTTGGAAGTTGTGAAGGAACAGGAATCGGATGTAGGAGTGGGGTAAGAAAAAGAGAGATTAGGTGGCATTATACCTAACTATTAACACTTCTGGCGACTGAATCAGTCATGATCTAGACACTGTTAAGTACGAGTCTCTTTCTCTCCCCATCATCCTATTTGCCCTGGTGAAGGCCTGAAATACAAACCGAAACGTTGGCTGCAATAAAAGCTTTTTTTGATTACAAATTAGTTTTTAATTCTTTACCTATTAAGACAGAATTTTTGATAATTCTCTCTTCACATATTATATTTTCCATTTTTTTCTTTTTTTTTAATATTTGCTTCTTACAATTTTGGCTCCGGTCTTTATTATATAAATATGTGTGGGTATGTGTGTATGTCGATATCTCCATCTGATGCACTGATTCATTATTCCTAAGAGAAGTAAATATATAAGGGGCGCTCAGAGAAAATAGTAATTTTTTTTGACAAGACACAAACCGATGAGGGACGTTTAAGGGTAAGGGAGAGGGGTTGATTTAGATATGCAGTCTGATAGGGGAGGGTAGCATTGTGAGATGGAGGAGCGAGGTAATAGCCGGTCCTGCGGTGTCAGTTGACAGGCAGTGGTGGAGGCACCAAACCATGGTAATTGTTAGTCCATTATCGATTCCGGGCAACAGCTACCCCCGACCTAGTCTTCACCCCCCACCACAATTTACTATCTCACCACAACAAGACACACATATATATATATATATATATATATATATATACACAGATAATTGATATGCATTTTCAAAATAAAAAAAAAAGTTTCAAAGACACCTATCAAAAGCAGCTAGACAAACAAAATAACGTAACTGTAAACGCACAACTCACTTCTACATCTTTGTTTAGTAGATTTCTCTCAAGGGAATCATGCTATTCACGTTGACACCATCATGGGGAAAAAAATTGAATAGAAGATCTGAATAAGGCTTACTGCAGTTATATGTATAAAATGAAACACTCGATGGCTGCGATATATAGTAATCAGGAACAGGTGGGATAGAGTGTGCAGTGAAAACACAAAAAGGAAAAATCAGAAGGAGTAAAATTTTCGGGGATCTCTCACCCTTCGTCTGTGAGGAGTGAATGGAGTCTCTCTTCCAGTCTGGTACTGCGGAAAGGACTCAAAGAAAAGACGATTGGGTTATCCCTAATCCTCTTATTGTTGGCAATTGATGCCAGGTCTTGTAGTGGCTTTGAGAATGTGGATATAGGCGCACTCTCTCGTCTTCAGTTGCAAATCTGAAACAGTTCAATCACTTATACTTGGAAAACATCATTAAATGACTCTGATCATGCCTTGCTATGTGAAGAGGGGACTGTGGTGCTCTGTGATTATTAATTCTGAGATTTAGAGCGTAGCACATTTTCCTACGTAAAAAGCTGGACAAAAATTGCATTGAAGCAGGTATACACAATTTTTGAATGTGCATGTTGATGAGGATTGGATCTTATATGTTAAGTGGGTGTTGACACTGGAGAATGTGTTGCCGATTTTATTAATTGGACTGGCAATAAATTCTCTAGTGTTCTAGTGAAATTTATAGTAATGGTAATTATTTTATGATTTTCAATTTAATCGTTCTCTAATTATATATATATATANTATATATATAATATTAGAGAACGACTAAATTGAAAATCATAAAATAATTACCATTACTATAAATTTCAATTTATTTATGTTCCAGCACTTTGTTCAAAAAACATATTCTTGTGTCGATTTGACACAATAATAAGTCTTACAGATATTATTATTTTCTACACGTTACTTCACTGTGTACCAACGTGCAGCAAAGGAAGCAGCCGGTTTGAATGAATTCCCCTATATGTTTTTGAAACAGAGACCTTAAAAATTGGTTATACTACAAGGCAAAACAAGACTGGGAAAATACATAGATATTAGTGTCAACAAACAACAAATTACGTCGTATAAAAAATTGGGATACTCCCAACTGCGGAAATGGAAGAGGCGAAATGCCATCTGTCGACAAAAATCGATTTGTCAATAAAAATGTGTACCAAAGTTACTTTACAACAGAAGTAGTATTACGAGATACTTTGCAGAGTGCATTGTACAAGAAAACTAACCCTCCACACTTGAAGGAATTTTAAACATCCTCAGAAAAACAAGTCTGGCCAAAGGAAAATATAAGGAAAAAAAATTAATAGAGAAGAAATAATCTGTGATTTGACTGTAAATAGATGTATGCCTACATTGATAAAAACAATCCTGTATTATTGTTATTTTAATGTACAGTAATAATTTACTTACATTAATTATTAAATATGTACTAATAAATAAATGTGTATTTTAAATTTATTACCAAGTTCTTTCCTTTCAATTCATTCATTATTTTTTGTTGCAATTCTGTTTTCTCGTTCTTTTGTTCTTTAGTTGTTAATTATTATTTGCTTTATTTTTTTGTAAATTGTTCAGTATAATCAACTAATGTAATTAAAACTATACATATACATAGTATACAATATTTGTATCGTATGTACATATTAAACTCCCTTATGACAGGGTTACTGTAACGAGGAAAAAAAAAACAGTCTATAGTAATATTGTTTATTATGAAATAATTTTATCCTGCATTTATTATATGCGTAAATGTGTGTACGAGTATGTGATTGTGTAATTTTATATTCATATAATTTAATATCATTGTTACATATAACTTGCTAAAAATCTATATGAATTTTCTTAATTTGTTTAGCATCATAGTCACCTTAGTCACTACTAAATTTAGTTTTGAATTATAACACTTTGATGGCACAACTTTTGGAAGTATGCCAAGTTAAATTAAAACTGTTAAAAAAAAAAATATATATAATTATGTATGCTCCGTATTCTATATTCTATGAGATATTAGAAGTCTACTGTAAAGTAGAAGTTTACAAATCTATGTTAGTTTTAAGTTAATATTAGAAATAACTCCTGATTCATGTGTACAATTGTTATATAATCTATTATTGAAACCCAAGTATGTCCAGATATCCTTATATATAATACAAATAATAGCATAACATCCTATGAGTTTATCCTGAGCCTATCTTATTCATAGCGTATCTCGTAGATATCAGACCTTTGCCACTTAACCAATCTGAAGTTGATATTTACAGAAGACAATATAAAATAATGTTGATTATCTAATCTAATGATAATGAAATATTCTGTGCTTTAATTTAAAAAGGAAGAGAAAGAGAGTGAGAAGAGAATAAAAAATCTTACTGCCTCAGCCGGGACTCGAACCAGAATCTCCTGCTTTCCAGGCAAGTATGCTAGCCCTTAAACCACCGAGGCTAGCTCGATAATTCCTTCTACTCCCTGTACTAGTCCGAGTCTAAACCCCAAGTAAGACGAATATATCGTCTTATGCTCGAAGGAGATAACATTGTCAGCTATTTATTACTATTTATTTTTCCTTTAAATTTCTTTTTTAAGTATTGTATTTGTTGTGGTATTTAATTTCACAAAAAATACAATATTTAAAAAAAAAATAGTGAGAGGTGTTTTAGCGAGGAGAGGATAAGAGAAAATAGCATAAATAGCGAGGAATACATAAATAAATACATGCACACAAACAAACACTCATATACATATATATATATATATGTGTGTGTGTGTGTGTGCCCATAAATAGACATAGCGAAAGGAAATGCATAATAGATAAAGAGTTAAAGAACAAATGATTAATAGATTATCTAATTTACAACGAAAGTAAAGGGGATTATGAATAAATGGAAGATTAAGAAATGGTGGGAGAGAAAGAAGAAAGAGAGAGAGAGGAGAGAGAGAGTAGTGAAAGAGAGTAGATTATTGATAGATAAATAATGACAACATAAGTGAACGGGTATGTGCATAAAAGGAAGAAAAGAGAGAGAGAGTGAAAGAGAGTAAGAGTAAGAGAGAGAGAGAGAGAGAGAGAGATTAGATTAGTTCATTATTGTCATAGAAAGCTCATCCTTTCTTCCTGACAATTTCAGTCTACTTATAATTTTCACTTAATTAATTTTATCCTCATCCATTTCCAAACAAAAAAAAACATACTAAAAACAAAACAATTCAAAGTAATAAAATGAAAAACAGATTTATTAAAAAAAACAACAATAATAACATAAATAAATGAACAATAAATAAATATTTTATGTGCATATCATTATATGGCTACATACTTATATTCTAAATAATTATAAAAATTATAATCCCACCCCAACAAATCCTCAATGATCTCTACAAAATAAATAACACTATTAGAGGTAGAGAGAGAGAGAGAGAGAGACTGGGAGAGAGAGAGAGAGAGAGAGAGAGAGGGAGAGAGAGAGAGAGAGAGAGAGAGAGAGAGAGGGAGCGGAGGGTGGTGGGTGGAGGGGGCTAGATTGGCTAAGGAAGTAGTACAAGATCCTGTAGGAGGGTTGGTCGTGATGACGTCACGTAATCAACATAATGAGCTCATCAAGTCGGGCAGGGAGAACGATACCGTTGCCGGCAGTATCTCCATCACCACTCCTTACCTATCACGCTACCCCTACCTTAATCCAGGTCTGCATAGGCCTCTAACGGCCTATTCTCTTTTGTCTTCTTCAGTCGCTTTCTACCCTTAACTTCCGCCTACTTAACTTTATTTCACCAGCTTTCACACATAACAATTTGAAATACACTTGATGAGTGTTCAGAAAGTATTACTATAGCAATTTATGAAAACTCATTGATGGTCTGAGATGTCTCGTTATATTCATGAGAGCTTCTCAAATGTATTTAAATAAAAATTATGAATACTGAATTTAAAAAAAAAAAAGTTTTCTATTATGACCACTGTATGGTTCAATGGTTGTGTTAATGGACAACCTTTTCATGTTTCAAGAACTTCAAAACATTTCCACAACTTTCTTCCTCAATTCGATATTAATTTGTTTTTCTGAGAAGATTTGAGAGCTTAGTGAAGCCCAGGAGTCTGTATATTTCATTATTAGATGTTTTTTGTTGGAGTTCGCTCAAGGTAGATCCAAAAAAATACAATTTAAAAAATGTCTATTTTTTTCAATTGTATTTTATGATCTAACCCGACCGAATCCCAACAAAAATCATCTAATAATAATACCTACGGCCAAAAAAAAACTCTCCATTTGAGTATATTTTATTTGACCTGGTGGGAGTAGAGTAAAATCATTACTCCCCCAACTTTAACGTTCGGTCACGACATGGCTGCTATATCAAAGACCTCGCTTGCTCCAAACAGTTATTCGGCAAAGTTCGTGCAGTAACTCGCTTTTTCGGCATAACATCTAAAATCGACTTAATTAATCACGAAAACTGCCCCAAAGTTGATATATATATATATATAGTAATATTGTTTATTATGAAATAATTTTATCCTGCATTTATTATATGCGTAAATGTGTGTACGAGTATGTGATTGTGTAATTTTATATTCATATAATTTAATATCATTGTTACATATAACTTGCTAAAAATCTATATGAATTTTCTTAATTTGTTTAGCATCATAGTNTATATATATATATGTTAGTGAATAATTCAGAGAAATGACAAATTTCACATGAGTAATGAAGAATGGACCGGCTGTCTCATAATTAACACTGCTTTGATGATGACAAGACAAGTGAGACATGAAAGACGCAACACAAGTCTACGTGTACATATAAAGGGAGAGACGAAGTCAAAGATACTAACTATCTTTGCAACCGTTCGAGGTAAATTAGTGAGAATAAAATATTATACAAATACGATACGATATAATGTCGTACTTTTATGTGAATTTGAAGAAATTTTTTTAAGACAAATTTGGTGAAATTTTGTCAATATTTTCTCCGATACTATACTCAAAAAATTAAATACAATCATATATA
>KZ809669.1:25613-36402 GCA_000696205.2 Oncopeltus fasciatus
GAGCATAAGACGATATATTCGTCGGCCTCGGAAGTTAGACTCTTGACACTAGTACGGGGAATTTAATAACTTGTTCTGCTAGCCTAAATGGTAAATGCACCGGCCCGGATAATTGGAGATTCAGGTTCGAGTCCTGGCTGGGACAGTTAGATTTTTTATTCCGTTCCCTTGCACTAAAAATTCTAAAAATTATGTGGGATTAAATACTTATAAATAAAAACATTCATAAATAACTATTTTCACTGATGTGAAGTTTAACTTCTCTCGGCCAACACAATACGCAGGTTTCACGCGACTCTTGTGTGACTTATTTATTGAAGTTATTTAGTTGTGATTGTCCTCCCTCCACATTGAAAGGGTATACCTTAAGATACTTTAAGTGTCACACAAAAGTATGGTATATAAATATTGACAAATATTCAACGTGTATTTTCGGTGAGAGAGGACTCATCGTCCCAAGACAATGAAGTATTTATCTATATATTTATCTATCTATCTATCTCTCCTACTTATATGAAGGTACAACAAAGAGCAAAGCACGAAGAAAATGACTTAGCGTTGGGTTTCATTCACGTAGATATACTACGACTTCTTTGTTATTGGCGGTTACTATAAATCGATATTACAAGCAAAAGATGTTTATCAACTTATTGATAAATATGTCCAATTATTTTTTTACAAAAAAAAACAAAAAAAAACATCAATATGTATATGAAGTGAGAGAAAAAGAGAAAAAAAAAAAAAAAAGAAAAAAAGAAGACAGGGGTAGAAAACAAGGTGGACAGGGACGTGTTTGATTGGCGGTTTGATGGGCGGAAGTCGGGGGTGGACTGTGACATGGATTGTGGTATTATTAACTAAACGAGGGGATGCCGTGATGGCGGCTTTGGGAGACCGGCCATCGCTCGCAGCCGAACCACCCCTAACCATCACACCCTTTAAAGTGAAGGGGGGACTAACAGGACTAAATAACTTCAATAAATAAGTCACACAAGAGCCGCGTGAAACCTGCGTATTGTGTTGGCCGAGAGAAGTTCAACTCCTCATTGGACAAACTAGATATTTTATGAAGTATAAATAGAATTTCGGTTTGGAGTTGACAATGTTTTCAAATGCTAATAAATCCCTGCATAACCTGTATGAAGGAAGGTTCTATTACAATATTGGGTTTCAATTGGATCTTCACTGGGAATAATATTATTTTGACTAATAGTTAAAAAAAAAAAAAAAACACAATTTCTACATAAATAAGTTTCAATTATTATAGTTTCACTGCGATAAAAGAAATACTTCTGCTATTTTGAGAATTATCTAAATACATTTTTGCAGCAAAAAGGAAGCAAATATTTATTTGTTCTGAATCAAATTTGACCTAACAGATCTCCCACTCCAAGTGTAATTTTACCGTGAAATGCAGTATGTCTATGTTTTTGCATGAAATGCAGTATGTCTATGTTTTTGCATGAAATGCAGTATGTCTATGTTTTGGATGGTGGAAAAAAAAGGAGGGGGAAGAGAAGCCTAAGGATATTATTCTAGTGAAATTTTTGAATTTAATTAAACAGCTATTGACGACGTTTATACAAACTATTGACAATTTACCATTTCATCTTCCGGGTTGGGCCGAGTCAAATTGTTCTTATTTGCCGAGCTTTCGCACATCATGTGATGGCTTCTTCAGGGCTGAAAAGAGAATGAGAGTTCTTTTCAGCCCTGAAGAAGCCATCACATGATGTGCGAAAGCTCGGCAAATAAGAACAATTTGACTCGGCCCAACCCGGAAGATGAAATGGTAAATACATCTGATGACCGACGAAGCCTACGTGAACAAACTATTGACAATGCCAGCTTCTCTGAGCACAAGACAATAAATTCGTCTGCCTCGGAAGTTAGACTCTCGACACTAGTGCGGGGAATTTATTAAGTTATCAGACTTGTCCTGGTAGCATAAATGGAAAATGCACCGGCCCGGATAGCAGGAAATCCAGGTTCGAATCCTGGCTGGGGCTAAATTTTATTCTTTTCCCTTGTACTAAAAATTGTTATAATTCTTTAAATATCTTTTCAATTTTCATATACTGAACTTGAGGCTAAACAAATATTGCTGTTGCTTCCATGCAAGGATTGTTATGAAATCTTTTCTTGGGGTACATCACCTCCTATGAGGAATACATATTGTTTATGGTCATTCATAATTAAGAACAATGAGATAAATTAAAGTTAATTTATTATTACAAATAATTACCACTATTGATTACAACATAACCTATTGCCACTACTGTCCTTATTAACTAACAAATAAATATAAATATAAATACTAATAGCTAATTAATTAGTTATTACGTTAAAATAAATTAAAAATGCTCATTTACTAAGAGACCTCAAGATAACTTGTTAATCAATACCTATTATCAATTATCACTGTTACCGGCACCGCAGAATGCTATGACCAGCCCGATGCACTGCAGTACGCGATAGAAACTGACACTAAGTTATTACTGGCAGAGGGCGCCGCTGGCGAGCTGCTTATCACTTCACTGTTAACGGCACTGCAAAGACCATGACCAGCCCGACATTAGGAACACGCGATCTGTTACAGAGACTGACACAGACGGAGGCTAACTTATAACTGACACAGGTGGCCGCTAACGAGCTGCTTTTATAGCTTCGTTGAACTGGTGAGAAGGTACGCGAAGGGGCTGGAACATTCTCATCTGAAAGTCTCAGTAAGCCTACTTCCCTTCCAAGGAAACAAAGAAAGCAGGTGTTATCCTTCAATTTTCTCCTTCCCATACAGGTCTAGTCCTCACGAAACCTACTTCCCTAGTCTTTAACAGTATACTGAGTTTCAAATTTCTAATTTATATGGTTTTTTAGTAGTTTTGCAGATTTTTAGCGTAAATCAGATTATTCTCTTTAAATAAAGAAAAAAGATGCACGCCTATCTTGATCTCTACAAAGTTACAGCAGAGAGACAAAAATACAGTCCGTTCAAATTTATACACATACAAAAAAACACGTGCGCTCACGCCCTATTGAAAATCTGCTAAAATATTAAATAGATATAATTTTCTAAAATTTATATCTTTAATATTTAAAAATAAGAAAATAATTTTAAGTGAAATATTTCACTCCAAGAGTTGGAAAGTCCCTCATTTTTAGTAGAGCTACCCAATTTAGTATTTAGTTTTTCTAATACTAAATTCATCTAAAATCGGTAATTTAGGATAGGGTAGCAAAGACCAAAATTTATAATCGTGTTATCTTTTGTTTTTTTTTATTGTTAAGATAGAGTTTAACAGAAGTAAAAGGTGTAAAATGATTCTACATTTTGATGAATGAGGTTTCATGACAGAAAGTTTTATGAAGAATGAAAATTACGAAAATAACTATAAAACTTTACATGTATTACAATAATTCTTTCTAGAAAGTAATAGGATCAGCCTTAGTGATCTTCACCAGCTTCCTTTATCTATCCGCCATTTATGAATTAGTTTGTGTATTTATATATTCTTATATAAGTGGATATTTTATGGAACATGGGAATGCGTTTTGTTAACGCAGCTTTTGCCTGAATGAATTTTTATGCGAGAAGATTTTATCCATTCGATCCCCTCCTTACTGCCAATGGATTGTAAAAATTAACTGCTTTAATGTAAACTCGAGGATATGCAAAGCTATCTCCGAAAGAATGAAGTAGATTTAGGGTAAAACACATGTGAAAATTTCCAGTGAAACAGAGGAAGTTAAAGCGAGGCTACGAAGAAGGAGATAACTAATGTGAGGAGTCAGCATTTGGAATGGTGGTATTATTGCCTGTTATAACTTCACTATTGCCCTATCCAGAACACTAGACAATTCCAGGCCCTGGAACTGTGATCTTCAACAATTGTGGACCGTATACGTATACGGTTATCCGTGGTACTTTTGACGCAATTATCCATATATTTTTAGCTTCCTTTTGGTAGTCCCTACAGCAGCCGACTCCACCTACTTTTACCCCATTTTCTTACATTGTCCTACTGCTCACCCTATATGTTATTCTCTAAAGGGCTGCATGCAAAGCAAGTGAGAGAATGGTGTTACAACCGGTTGTGACTTTTGATTCAAGGATTAGGATTCAAAGGAGTAATTCTCAAATCACAAAGCAAACAAAATTGCTTCTACTCTAATTAATAAAAAGAATGATTTGTAAATTATACAGTTCAGTTCATTTTTGTACTGAGTCATCTTTATTATAAGTTACGTAATACCTATAAGTGGACGAGCAATACTCCCCAAATACAGGATTTTTGGTCTTTAGACAACCTATAAAAAAAATTTCGTCACAAATGAGCTGCATAAGCAAAGCAGTTAACATTATGGGATACTACTTCAAAAACTCCTTACTCCACTATGACGGTTATTTTATTTATTTTTTAACTGTTGGCCTCCCTTTCAATCACTTAGGGTCACGGATGGAGGGGCTATTTATAGGTTGGCACCTTATTCAAAACACCTATTTATAAAAAAATAAAAAGATTGCCTTGGACGGGTCTTGAACTAGTAAAGTGAAAATTGCGAGACCCGAACGGATCCCCTGAACTACCTTGAAATCCCTTTTGTAAAAGACGTTATTACAACCCATTTTAATAAATTCCACTCTGCCCTTTCCATGCATCCCAATCCTCTAGCCCAAACTCTATCCAGTATCACCAATCCTGATAACCCACCCCGTCGCCTGAATAGGAAATGGCCCCGTGACCTCCACTTTACCACATTACCAACACTTTATAATAATAATTTGGGGAAATAAAACAACATATTAGGGTGCACAAAAATATCAGAAATGTTAAATTCCATCTTATAAGTAGGAGAGAGCAGTAAGTGTTAATTTAGAGCCAATAAACCTGCTCGTGTACAAGCCAAAAGTAAGAATGGAATTCCTTAATATGTGATTTTCATGAAATGTTATCATAGATAATGAATTTGGTTTTTTTTTAGTTTGAATTTTTTTGCATTTGAATACCATGTCAAGTAACATAAATGTTTTATTAAATAATATATCTGTATTCAGTCTCTTTCTCTAAATAAATATTTTGCCCGCTGGAGCGAAAAAAAACACCTCTTTTCGCACTTGACATTTCATTTAATCCTCCACTCCTATTCGTTCGATGTCCCTCTAAAACGAATTCAACCGTATTTTGAATTTTTCAGTTTGGTATACTATCCCACGTAAATTATAAACGATTAAATTCTGGGGAATAGTGTTGGGAATTTAATAAGTTATCCAGCTCTCCCGGTAGCGTAATTGGATAACGCGCTTGCCCGGATAACAGGAGATCGAGGTTCGAGCCCTGGCTGGGATAGATTTTTTTTCTATTCCCCTGTATTTAATCGTTTAAAAACTAATTTGTTACCAAATCATCATGGCAGTATATTTTCCGTTACCTCATTTTCAGGATAATTTGATTATTATTATATGTATCACTATGTCATTAACACACTATGTCACTTAATTGTTAAGTAGTAAATTGCACAAAAACAAGAATACACTTATTTATTTTAGATATAGCAGTGTATACTTCATTTGCAAATGCCCTTTCCTCTGAAATAAGTTTGAGAACGAAGCTAATAGCTTGTATTAGATATATTTCTGGAAGTGGAGCAGCCTCGAGGGACCAAGAGTTAATTAGAGAGGGCTGTTTAGGGAGGGGGTGGTATAGCGAGTTGCTTGATCACCCCCTCCAAGGGCTGTTGGGGAAGGGTGGTGGGGGTATTAACTTCCCTCGGTGCGGGACATATTCATGGCCGGCTAGACCGAGGCCGCGTGTAAAACTTAGTTTTTACCCCCCCTCAGGGAAATCAAGCCTCTTTTTGTTGGCCCACTTTATCAACAATAATCAAAACTTTTCAAACTTTTATTCCAACCCCTGATCTTATCTTGAATTCTACAAGGAGCCTTGAAACCAATTTCATTAGAAACATTCCATCTTCAGCTTAAACATAAAATTTAACTAATTAAATTTACAGTCTATGTACATAAGATTATTTAGCGAAGTCGGTACTTACATAATTGTTCTTTAAACGGTCCCTAGATAGAGGTGTGTTCGTTACATAATTATTTCTGTTAATAATAAATAGTGATCTTGTCCAGCTATTTATTTATATGAATGTCACTGAAATTTTAAGTGAATAATGCTGGTTATTCATATAGTAATTAGTATAATAATTATTTTACATTTTTCAAGTGAAGAGGTCAATTTTCACCTTGCCTTAACCTAGATCAGGTAAAATGTGACTAGGAAAAGGTAGGAGGAGAAATATACGTTTATTGGAGGATTTACGGCGCTCAACTGCTGAGGTTATCAGCGCGAGATGTATACGTCACAGTTTTTGGCTAGTTGTAAAGAAAATTTGTCGTGGTACAGAAATATAAAATAAAAGCTATGTCCCTTAACGTTTTAAATTCAGAGATCCGGCAAAAGTCTCTAATAATAGTAATTCTAGTAATAATTATTCGGGAAAATGTTTTATTATCAAATCATTCATAGGAGAAGGAGTGGTGGCTGCATACCCATGAAATGCCCAGATACTTGTGTAAATTAAGGCTAATGTTGTTTTTTTTTTTGTCCAATATTCCTTATTGCCCTAATCGTAAATCTTTTGCTTTTAATATAAATAAGCTAAGGCTTCTAAAATATACTCTCGGCTTTGAAATGCGGAAGAAGGCTGCTGATAGAGTGTGGACTGCAATGGACCAATGCTCCTGGTCATGATATTGACTGGACCAGGGGGTTCAAAAGCCTATTGAAGTCGTTCTGGGTCCAAAAAGAAAATTCTCTCTATCTTGATATGCTCTCAACTTTGTTTGTTTTACAAGGATTGGAAAGAATTCTCATAACCGACGTCACCACCAAAGATCCGAGAGGTTTGCGATGGTAAGAAAGTCATTCTCTCAATTCTGTTGTAGTTGGCTCAGGGGTAACATTCCTGTTCGCTCCAATGGATATGTGATTCGGCTTTTTCAAGACTTTTTGTTCTTAAAGAGAATTATCCGTTTATTGCGAGACATAGAAATCTGTGGTGAATCGCTCTCTATCACGTCGGCGCAGTTTGGACGAGGAAGTTTGACATGAGCAGTGTGAACTGTCAACAACACGACTAGTGGATGAGGATCCACCGTAGTGTAGCGATCAAGCAAGTTTGTTCCGCCACAGTCTAAGCGAATGCAATATCGGAGCAATCGTCTTGGCCGAAGAGGAGGCTTGGTTGTTTTAATTTTTTGTCGAGGGACATTTTTCACTAGTAGACTACTAATCAATTTTTTGGGAATTTCTAGTGCAAAGAGAACTTCTGACGTGTCTCTACCTAACGGAGAACATTTTTGTCTTTTTGAATGGCTCCCCAACGTGGGGAGGTCCTTAAGGGTCGTTAAAAATACGCTTAGGGGCGCCAATGTAGCTCATGGGATCCGTTCGGGTATCATAATCCTGGCGTGTTCGATTCCTGCCCAGGAAAAAGGAAAAAAAAGGGTAATCTTTTATTTAGTTGCAAAACCTGTCCTGAGCCATGGTTTAGAATAGGATGGCAACCTGTAGATAACCCCTCTCTCCATTAAGTGGTTGAATGGGAAGCTAACACAAATTAACAAAAAATATATGCTTATGGACTTTTGAGTTGATTTCTAGCAGCCAGCAATGTCCGTGGCAGGGTGTAAAACTGTTGATTCCTTAAACCTTCACTAAGCATACACAAAGAAAGTCAATTAAACATTTGAGGTAACAATCACGTAGATTTAAGTGATTATTTGTATGAATTTCATTGTCCTATTAAAGTGCGATCAATTTTTCATATTTCTATTTACATTAGTTCCAATGCTGAAGTAATTAGGGTTTCGGCCAGGATCAGAAAAATAAAATACTCCAGAATTGTTGGGTAATTATTTTATTATTTCAGAAGTTTCGACTATATTGTTACCTCCCCCGAAGATCTCTCCAGACATCACTATCGCCCTGATGATGACCTACAAGTCAAGTCGAAACGTTGGCAATAATAAATTAATTTACTCAACAATTTTGGGAGTATTTTATTTTTCTGATCCTGGCTGAAACCCTGAATCATTTCTCCAGCATAAGACTCGACGGTCAACAAACCTCCAACCATTTTTATAATACATGATAAGCCAGTGATACTGTTCTTACCATAACATTTATTTTTAAATGTAAGTTCCATAAGATTGTAAAAAGTTTTTTGATATTCAATTTAAGTTGTGATTTCTATTTCATTTATATTTACAGAGTTCCTTCACTGCTTATGAATTTGGTATTCTTTCACTATTCTTTGTAGGACAAAATTTGGTCCAAGGAATTAACTTGGAGGTTATGTTGTGGTAAGCATTTAATTTAATACATAAAGTATTTCAATCTTAAATAGCTTTTATGATTTTAAATTCTTAAGAAAAACTGATTAAATTTACTAATCATAGTACGTATAGTTTTAGCTTAAAATATATACAACTATTAATATTAAAAAAAGGTTAGTACATAAACTTTGATTTAAAATAGAATAATCTCATTTGTCAAATAATGTTTTATTTTAATCATTTAAGGGCAATTAATTTGCATTCCCCTTTTGAAATGTCCTGTGAAAATTTACGTAAATTATCTAAACACAGAAGCAAGAGCTTACCGCGATTAATATACGTAGGGCCCCCTATAAGCGGGGCCGAAACAAATGAAGGAATAAGGGGCTTATGTATTGAGCGTAGCAGGAATGGATTAAGTTGGAATACACACACACACACCGACATTAGCAAACAATCTGGGCTGAAACAATAACACTCATTATGCATCTAAATCATTCCACCACGTTTGCAACACAATGGATCCTTGCTTTACCGTTCATAAATGGCTAAATGAAGTGTGAATGGCCAGTGTGTAGACTTACACTCCACATCACATACAGATAGATTTACTTGGATATTCCACTCCCATCAATATGAATTGCTTTTCATTATTTATGATAATGTGAATGTAACCGATACGAGGTATCAAAGGTATGCCAAAAAAAGAAAAAAACATATTTTGATTGTTAAGATACGAAAGCAGATTTATCCAGCAAAACTGTATTTACTAAATAAATGTAAGTAAGAGATACATTTGATCTCGCAATACGTAAAAAGCTACTTGGTAAAATGGCAATAGGTTTAGGGGATAAGTTGTTTCTTAATTTCTTAAGTCCAGATAGGACAAGGGGAAACGAAATGGCTGATAATGCAGCTAAAGAAGCAGCCCTTAAGGACACCCCACCCACAAACATTGTAGAACCCAGAGATGTCAAGACTTGGCTTAAAAGAAAAACTTATTTGGACTGGGACACTCTCTGGAAGTCCGAACCGACCAATAATAAACTGCGAAGAATTAAGAACACCACCAAGGAGTGGTCCACACCGAACCGGGAGAACAGAAGGGAAGAAGTCGTACTAACCAGACTTAGAATAGGTCACACCAATCTTTCCCACGTGCATCTANAAGGACACCACCAAGGAGTGGTCCCCATCGAACCGGTAGAACAGAAGGGAAGAGGTCGAAGCCCATAGACAACTGTTGGCATTCCTGGTAAACCATGAATCCAATGTAGCCCAACATATGTGCATTTTAAGAGAAACAGGCATATATGAAAAAATTTAATTCTCCCCCCCATAACCAATAAAAGAAGAAAAAAATTTAAAAAAAGAAAATCTAAAAAGCAAATAAATAAATAAAATTTTAAATAATAAAAAAAACAAAAAACCAACAACAAATAATCAACTATGCCTTCATATTTTTTAATTATATTTTGTTGTTGTTGTTAGTTTTATTTGAAAAATTTAATTGTAGTATTCACTATATAAATCTAATTGTATTATATTGTTGCTATATTAAAATTGTTTATCTATTGTTTCAATTTTACTTTTTAAGTTATATAATTTATATTTCTGCTTTTAAAATGGTTTTGTATCTATATTTGTGTATGTATAACCTATTGCACACCAAGTACTATATAACGTAATGTAAACAAGCACTAAAAAAACGGAAAATATTTAAAAGAATGGATAACAGATTTAACCATAGATAAACCCCAACAGTTAGGGCGTAATAACCATGATTTTCATCGCTCTTAAACCTGATCCTAATCCTAAAATCCAAATAGGACAGGCACTTTCTAAGGGTTTTATTTTATAAATACAATAATTTTCAGTGGAAGACTATTAGACTTATTATATTTATTTACATTTTAATTAATTCAATCGATAACATTTTATTTTTTTAATGTTCGGATATTGTTTAAAAAAGCCTAGGAATGGCGCCTCGTAAAGTCTTTTCTAGAAAACCAAGTAGCGAATTTGTTTTCGGTCTGAGCCGTCGTCATTTCCCCGGAGCCATTGGTGGGGAGAGGTTTCATTAAGGTTATACAAAGGACAACTTTTGTTCTCAACCATATTAGGTTACTAAGCACTTCTTTCATTTGTTCAAAGTAAAATCCACTTGCAGACCTTATTCTTATTCAAACTCCACGCCTATCTGGCTGGAATCGGTAATCTGTAGTCGTAAATGGTTGGTCATACACTCCAATTTATAAGTTTAAGATTTTCAGAAATGTTTATGAACGCACCAGTTTTTTTTTTTTTTTTCCTGTAAATAGGCACTATATTTTGACGCGGATTATTTAATGGCCAAGACTAAATGCACTTCCAGAGACGAAAAATGTTTTAATTAGTGATCTTCGCACGCATCAGTAGTAATGATGTTGTCCACACACACACACA
>KZ809670.1:16213-26495 GCA_000696205.2 Oncopeltus fasciatus
AAAATCATTTTATAATAGAATTTACCAAAATTGTATTATATTTTTTATTTAATTTTTTTAATGAGTATATTAAATATATAACTAGAAGAGTAGAAGGGTCTATCTAAACAAAACAGCCTTCTTTCAAATTGATGTGTATGTATTTTTTATTTTTTTGTATACATAGTTTGGTAGTTCATTACTGACTTTTACAAATGCCTGTTTTTCTTAATTCTCTTTGCACCTCTACAATCAAATAATTAATGAACCAAAGGATTCCTTGTGGGCACCTCTTAATACCCAGCGTTTATTTTGAACCGTTTTTATTGAGTAGAGAAACATCATTTGCCCAGTTCGGAGAGCTGAGCTCAAGCATTTTGTGTAGGTGGAAAAAAAAAAAGCATTCTTAACAGGTAAATATTGTATTTGTTGTGGTATTTAATCCCACATAAATTTTATACAATAAATGAAAAGGAATAAAGTAAAAAAATCTTACTGTCTCAGCCGGGAATCGAACCCCGATCACCTGCTTGCCGGGCGGGTCTGTTACATTTTACAACACTGTTCCCTTGCATTTATTGTATTCTTAACAGGTGTTTCCTCACTGGCCCTCTACAGTATGTAGACTATTTATAATAATAAATGTCGGGATGACATTTATTATTATAGATTTACATTTGTCTGTTAGAACCAGCGTCATCCGATTGCACTATCCTTTTTTTCACTTAAAATCGAATATACGACATATATGCATATGCATTTACAAGCTTTTTAGTATGAAGAGCAGGGTTTTTGGTCATTTTCCTTCGTTCAGAGGAAAAATAACAAATGAGCACTGTCATTATTGATCCATGTATGTGTGACGGGACTCCAAGAGAGCTTAAGTAGGGATTCGCCATATTGCTTCAAGTTTCCACTTCCGCTGGAAAAAGCTGGAGGACTGGAAAACATCGTAAATATATCATTATGTAACTGCGCATTGTTTTCCATTATTATTCTGGAAAATGTAATTTCAATTGAAAACATTACAGAACAATGATTGTTTTGAAAACTCCCAGGAATCGGAAATTACTGAGTTCGTATGGAATCAGGGCAAAACTTTTTTACATTCATTAATAATAAGGCAACAGGAAACTTGGTTGTGAATAAACAATGCTAGTGTCCCAGTTCCAAATTCTCGTCCCATTTCCACCATCCTTTTTGTACTCTTCGGAAAGTTATGTATCTCAAACCTCTTTTACAATAAATAATTAAACATAACAGTTCAACCGAAGAAGAAAGAAGAAATTTAGCTATGTATTCACATTTATTTGCCATGAGCAAACTCATAACAAACTCTTCTACCCTAATATAAGCCTGCCGAAAACTGAAGAAAGTTTTGAACTAAACTTGGATTTTCCAGATGGTTGAAGGCCTCGAACAATACTCCGTTCTACACATATCAATCTGATAATAATAGTCTTTTTTTATTTTAAATTCTTTAAACTTTTATTTATTTATTACATTCTGTTCAATAAATAAAAAAGTTTTGCAATTTGATTAAAATGAATAGTAAAAATGACATTAAATGACAATCACATGAGGAGAGAACTCTCAAATTATTTACGGACTATATCCCCAGGAGGTCACGGTGCCATCTTCGTTTGAGTCGACGGGAAGGGTTGTAGGGGGTTGGAGTTGGAAGACATGGTCTGTGCTAGTGGATTAGGATGTATTAGGGAGTTTACTGTGGAAAAGGATGAACCGGGAAGAAATGAAGTCCTGAACAAAAGGGATATTAAGATCGTGGTAAAGGGATGAATTGGATACGTAATATTATTATATTACTAGGCCTAAGCCAATATCTTATCTAGGTATACCCTCCACAAGCACATCAAAACTTCCAATACTTCGCCTAATCCAATAATAAAACAAAAATATCTTATGGAGACTATTAAACTGCACCCAAACTTCAACTATATTTGAAGTTACTCTCTACTCAATCTCACCGAGTCTGAAAGCGAAACATTTTTCCTTATTCGATTTTTTTTTCTTAAAATTTTCTTGCGGTAAGAAAAATATTTTGGTTTCTATTTCGAAAAATGCATAATATTAAATAGTCTCTTTTTATGTGTACCCACACTCTAAATGATTTATTAGATTTTTTTTGTTGTTGTTGGGGTTCGGTCAAGTAGATCCAAAAAATATAAATTAAAAAAAAAGTATTTTTTTTTTAAATTATCTGCCAATGCTTCTGCTAGCATTGTAAGCCATCTTCAGGGCTATCATGAAGGCGAGAGGGGACATCGTGTCACCAGGATACCGCATTCATGACTGATAAATTTGTGATCTTAGTGACTGATATTTAGTCATGAATGGGATCCTGGTAACACGATGTCCCCTCTCGCCTTCATGATAGCCCTGAAGATGGTTTACAATGTATTCCATAACGTTGGCAGATAACTAAAAAAATAGACATTTTTTAAATTGTAATTTTTTGAATCAACTTTGACCGAACCCCAAATAAAAAAAACATCTAATAATAATCTCTAAGGCCAACAATTCTCCATTTCAACTTGTAAACTTTTTTATTTCCTTAAGAAAAATCCCCAAGAAAGAGAGAGGAGAGAAAGAGGGAGAGTGAAAGTGAGAGAGGGGGGAGAGGGAGAGAGAGAGGGTGAGTGAGAGGGTGTGAGAGGGAAAGGGAGAGATAGAGAGAGAGAGAAAGCGAGTGTGTGTGTTTGTCAGTAGTAGAAGTGCAGGTAGAAGAAGTGGAATTATATCCAANAACTCACTTGCTTAGCTGTTACCATAAAGAGCCATTTTTAGAGAGGGCCACAAAAAACACAAATATGGAGGCTATTGCTTGACCAATCGTGAGAAGTGTGAGGAAGTCACAAATTACGGTTGTTACTTTTATAAATATCGTGAAAATATAAGAGAATTATGCTTTACAAAAAGTATTTTAGACGAAATAAATTTAATAATATCCGTTATGTTACTAAAGATATTACGATTATAAATACTGATTTTTCTCTCAGCCCCTCCTCTCCTCCTTTTTTTTACAATAAAAAACTTATATACCAAACTTAATTTCTAAATAATATAAATATTAGACGAACAAATTAAAATCTCAAACGAAACCGAAGATTTTGCCGATTTGTTCCTCAATTATGTACATATCATGTACGATATATATATATATATATATATATATATATATATATATGTGTGTGTGTGTGTGTGTGGTAGATGCAGGGCAAAACTACTGGGAAAATGGTGTTATACCTTAATGATAGTATTCTTGTCCAAATTTATTTATATGAATTCAATGAATGATTAATGGTTCATGTAATAATATGTTTTTAAAAACAATATAATTTTATGTAGAATATGATGTAATTTACTATTCCGTACTTTTTTTTTCTTGTTTAATTTTATCACTGTACATTTAGAATTTTATTTTTACAACAATAAGGTTATGGAATCTGCATTTTTGTTATTTTTTAGCCCTAAAAATGGTTTGCATTGCAAGCCGAAACGTTGAAAGCGAATTCATGGGAATTTTTTCGTGCAGGATTATTGATGTGGCCAGGCCTGCATTGAAAAAGCTCTCCTAATTCCAATTCCCGCCCTAGTGGGTTGAATGACGTCAGCAACAAACACAAATAGAGTTGAGTACTACACCCATGTTTGTGAGGAACAGCTGGATACTGCATTTGGCAATAGCCCATTCAGACACCACGTCAAGAATCTCATCTCTAATTACCACGAACGACAGTGCTTCGATGACAATCTTGCTGACTTCAATCTTCTTGAAGTCATTTAGGGAGGCCTAAGTCCCAAAACTTTACCAAAAATACGTATTTCGTCTAAAATTAATTACATATCCCTTCTTAATTATTAAAAATACTCAAATATTGGATAAAATAAATATATATAAAGATGATTTTAGTTGGGGTTCGGTCAAGTAGATCCAAAGAGAAGGTAACTTTGGAGATTAGGGGCAGGGATGGGGTGGCCAAGTGAGTCCGGGTCATTAAGGTCAATGCCGTTCGCATTAATTACGTTTTCGTCATAATTTGAACAATGGCCTAATAAATGTAAATAATCATAATAATAATACTATTATTTTTTTTGTCTTAATATATTTTAGAAAAAATGTAACAGTGATGTCAGTTTAGATGTTTGGAGTTAGCTCGGTCACGGAGGTGGCTGAACTGTGTCGGACAATCGTAATGGCGCCGTCCCGGCCTCCTTATGACGGCCAAGTGGGTTTGGCCGGCCTGGTCCCACCAAGCACATCTTCTCCCACAAGTTTGCCACTCCTACCATACATGTTTGGAACGTATATTATATTATTAGAATGGTAGGTCAGAGGCGGGGGGCCATCAGGTCCTGTTTTCCGTAGCGTGATTTGTTAACGTATTCTTTGGTACGGACACTGATGACCACTNTTTTTTTGGATCTACCTTGACCGAACCCCATCTAATAATAATATCTACGGTCATAAAACTCTCCTTCCTTTTAGAATATATAATATATGTTTTCCTCCTTGAATTTCCAGTGGCTCATCTGAACCTGGGTACTCTGCTGGCCTCGCGAGGGCGGACGGGCGAGGCGGAAGCTGTCCTCTTGCGCTGCTCCAGGCTGGACGGCTCCAGAGTGAAGGATCCCAGGACACACGAGTCTACCCGGGTCTCTGCACTCGTGCATCTCGGCAGGATCTACGCGGACAAGGGCGAGCACCAGAGGGCCGTGGAGGTCTACGGGCAAGCTGTCCGTCTCAGGCCATCTGACTACCAGCCCCAGGTAGGCGCACAATTCCCAGGAAGTAGAATGGACCACGGGAATATATATTAGGTGTCAGCCTCCCTATTAATCACTTAGGGGTCGTAGAGGGGAGGTCCATTCCATTCTAAACACCCATAGCACAGGACAAGCTTTTATTTGTTCGAAAAAAGCTTGTCCAGGGCGGAATTTGAACCCGCAGCGCCAGGATTCTTACCATAAGCCACCCCACAATGATTAATTACTGTGAAGTTATTAATTCTAATTGTTTGGAGATCATAAAATGTTTCAATTCGTATCACTCAGAGTTCTACTATTCTGAACCAAATTTTATTGATTTTATAGTATTTAAAAAACAAATATAAGTTATGTATTTATATAATAAGTTTAGCTCGAAATAAGTGCCAAATTTTTGCTTCTAAATATAATTAATTATTAAGAAAAAAAAGAAAAGGTATCTTAGTAATTAAACGTGTATGCATTTGAGTATTTTAGTTACCTACAATAAGGTAAATAATCTAAAAGGATTTTTCCACCACCAATGAATATAGAACTATCATACCTTCTATTATCCGTCTTCATTGGTTTTTTGAAGATGGTTTGCAGAAACCAATGAAGACGGATAATAGAAGGTATGATAGACCTACAATAAGTTTTCTCATATATTCTTCTTCTGGGCTTGATCGCGTCGAAAAGTTGTTTTGTGCAGAGCTTTTCAAAAATCTCTGCGAAATAGAAATGGTCTCTCCATTCAGCCTAGAAGAAACCATCACTCGATATACGTTAGCTCGAAATAACAGCTTTTCGACACGGTCAATCAATGAATATTTCTGGATACGGTGTTTAGGAATAGTAAGTTTCTTAGCACGATTTACTCTGAATTTGTTTTGGATTGGCTGCAAAAATTTCAAGAATTTTTACTTAAATAGGCTCAAATGCTTTTTCTATTTGTTTATTTTTATCTTTATTTATTATTCCATGTATTATCAATTTATTTTAATTGAATGCGCTAGGCTTAAGCTGATAACGATGGCAAAATGTGTAACTTTAATACAGACAAATCTTCCTAGGTAATTATATCCTTATCCACATCATGGTTATTATTAATCTTATTCTACATTTATATTCGACTTGAGGCCTACCATTCAGCATGATTTACTTAACTGAAAACTACACGGTCCACGAATACATCACTAAGACTGTGGAACCCAAGTCCGTATTCCAGGGAAATGAAAAACCATATCATGGCTACAACCAAGTAACTAATACGAAGCTAAATTAAGAATGATTTGCCATAAGAATCTTTTCTTCATTACTCAGGCGTCCAGTAGATTTGATAAATAGTTAAAGAGTAACAGTTGAAGCAACTAAACAAACTGTGACGAAAGTAGGGACCATGGCGTATTCAACGTGATTAGTATCATGTTTATTTATTTGTGTGTGAGTTTATATAATTTGAACGGATCATATTTTTAGTTGCTTTATAAGTTCAGATATCATGTTTATTTAGTGAGTTTATATAATTTGAACGGATCATATTTTTAGTTGCTTTATAAGTTCAGATATCATGTTTATTTGTGTGTGTGTGTTTATATAATTCGAACGGATCATATTTTTATTTCCTTTAAAAGTTCAGATATCATGTTTATTTGTGTGTGAGTTTATATAATTTGAACGGATCATATTTTTAGTTGCTTTGTAAGTTCAGATATCATGTTTATTTATTTGTGTGTGTGTTTATATAATTTTAACTGATCATATTTTTATTTCCTTTATAAGTTCAGATATCATGTTTATTTGTGTGTGTGTGTGTGTTTATATAATTCGAACGGATCATATTTTCATTTCCTTCATAAGTTCAGATATTATGTTTATTTATTTGTGTGTGTGTTAATTTAATTTTAACGGATCATATTATCAGTTCTTTCAAAAGTTTAGATATCACGTTAATTTATTTGTGTGTGTGTTTATTTAATTTTAACGGATCATATTTTTAGTTCCTTCATAAGTTCAGAACGTTCAAGATAGCTTAGAATATTTTAAATTTTACCATCGCGGAATAAATGAGAATGGCTCCCTAATAGTTAAAATCTTGTTACTATCTGTTCCTGAAAAATATGATTTGTTTTATACCATATTTATGATATCCGTGAATCAGGAATGTTGTTAGCATAAGTAGCAATATTGAAAATCCGTGACCTTTGTCGCTTCTAAGTAGCACAAGAACTTTGTGAATTTATCCTTTCTCTTTATTGTCCTTTTCGGTTTTCATGATAAAATTACATAAAAAATTTACATTATTATTACGTTATTTATATACATATATAGCAATCAAGAACAGGTGTGATACAGAGTGCTGTGCACACACAAAAAGAAAAATCACAGGGAGCAAAATTTTCGGGGATCACTCGCCCTTTGTCGGTGAGAAGTGAAAAGTGACTACACTGTGGGTATTGTGTAGCGGAAGGGACTCACAAAAGGGAAAACCCAATCGCCTTTCCCTTCCTTTGAGTCCATTCCGTTGTACTAGACTTGTAAAAGATTGAAGAAAGACTCTCTTCAATCCTCACCGACGAAGGGCGAGAGATGCCCGAAAATATTTCTACTTGTGTTTTTCTTTTTGTGTGTGCACTGCAATCTCTACCTCCACCTGTTCTTGATTGCTTTATATCGCAGCTGCGAGTGTTTCATTGTATATATATATATTTGTCTGAATGCACTTTAGCATCCACACAATTTAAAATTATAAAACCCAATTATGTATTTAAGCCTTCTTCTTTTTTTCTTTTTTTTTTTCACTTTTAAGAATGGCCGACAAGATAATTCTTCATATGTTTATATTTTAGAACACGCAGACTGTTTATTCGTGAAGATTCATTCCTAGCATTCTTCCGCACTCAATGTATCCATAAAGACTCGTGACTCTGAGATCCTAGTCTGAATGAAATGAGAGACAGAGTCGAGATTTAACAACCCCTCAGAGACTGATACCACATCAAGATATTCTCTCATACTTTCAGCTGATTTGTTTCTTGTCACAAAGAGAAGCTTCTTCAAATGCTCTTGAGACTAATAGTTCGAGTTCCTATTCCTTAAACATAGCGACAAATGCATTCTCCAATTCAACCCTATAAATCCAGCTACATCGCTTTCTTTCGGAATAGTGGCGTCTTCAGGGATTTGTATCTATAAGACTCTGAGTTTAACGTGACCCTTAAGTGGGGTACAATACTCTGTCAGATTCCCTATTCAACACTTCATTTGCATTGCTAGCTGTTACAGCAATGTCTACTTCATACCACTATGAATTCCAATGTACGATCAACAAAAAATGAAAGAAATATTGATCATGTTATCAAAATCTCTCTTTGAACAGATCAGATCGGGTGCTTTTAGTCATGTCTAATTAATGATCAACCTGAAGCTTAATATAAATTATATGTCAAATGTTATTGCACACATTATCAGTAATATACTGCATTTTATCGCAAAATGTTTTGGACTAAATCAATAATTCTATCCAAGATACTGATCACTAACAATATTTTTTTCTCGATAATTCTCAAATACAATCAATATCTAGGGTAATTTAATTAAAACCACAAGTTATTGAGATAAATTGGCTTAAGCAATTAATCCAAACAAATATGATAAGTAATTTCTTATGACGTCCAATTGCACGCAATTTCATATCAGCTGGACCTGACCTCACTAATGGGGCGGAGATAGAAATTAATTTGTCTTATCTATATTTTGCTGAATTAGATTAGATATGTTAGCATATGCACTTTATCTCTTTACGTGGACGTTCCATATTTCATATCTGGTTGACCTCACACTGAATGTGTAAAAATATTTAATTATTCAATATTTTTGGAATATTGTAATTTAAATAGTATTATACATTTCAAGGTCTAATTTTTCAGTTATACAATATTTATATAACTAAATGTTTTCGATTAATTAAATAAATTTGTATATGCTTAGGTTAAATTTNCTGGCCGAATACATACGTTCACTGTCACGGTCCGTATTCAACTGTGTTTTTCTGTGTGTTAGTTGTGTCAGGTAGCTGTAGGGGTCACTTTTGTCGGCGATCAGGTCTGTCGCATGTGCGAGTTATGAGGGTCATCGTCCATTATTCCAGGTATAAGTTGATACTTCAGTATTCGGCCAGAAGATGGACAGTGTCCGAAAGCGCTCGCCAACGGGAGAGGATGTACAGAAACCAATGAAGACGGAGAATATAAGGTATGAGAGTATAGATAGATAATTCTTAATAAATTACCGCTCAATGGTAGTGTGATTTCTCTGTAATTTAAAGTTTGGTAAATATCGCTTGCAACCCCGCGACAACCTCATCTTTCTACCATTGTAAGCTTGAAGCAGGTGGCAGTTTATCATTTCTCAAAAAAAGGAACATCCAGGACTGTAAATTCACTTGCAAAAACTACAAAAAGTCACGACACAACCACCTGTATACTTTAGAAGGGTTTTATATATACCTGCTTATCTAAACCCTGCTAAGTTTTTATTAAGTATTTATTAACTTTTAATTTAAGCAAAGAGCTAACTTGCTGCCTTATTTGTTTTCTGGTGTTTAGTGCATTTTTAAAAATCTACATATTTCAGTTAGCAGCATTAGGTAATTTGCATAATTACATCTGATCTTCACAGATCCCACAGTATAAATATCCCCAAATATAATCTGTTGAAACATATATATATATATATATATTATCGTANCACACAAAAACCAAAAGACAGGAACTAAATAGGAGATTAGGACATTACAAGCTACTAAGCCGCAAGTCAACCTTAACTGTGACTTACAAACTTACCATTTACAAGACGTTACTGCGACCTATCGGGACGTATGGAGTCGAACTGTGGTGAACTGCTAAACCATCCAACATCCAATTATATTAATATTAACCAGCACATTACTAGATACAAAACATGTAGAAAGTAATTAATAATAAAGTTTTATTTAAAAAAATTCATATTCGTCACTATGGCTCATAAAATATAATAAAAATTTATTTTTTATTGAAACTGGATAAGAAAAAGTAAGTTTATATACAGACCATATTTATTATCGTAAAATATTCATTGTTATTTCAGTTTCAAAATACCTAGAAATATTATCTACTTTTTTTCCTGGTTTGATGCAGACCGCTCTCCCAAAAATTTCTCCGAATTTCCAAAACCTACCTCTCTGTCACAAATGGTGACACACGACGTCCAGAGGGGTTTAATCTTGTTAATTTTTTCCCCCCCTCAACATTTGATATCAAATTTATTTAAGTTATGGCAATTATATTTAATAATAATGTCAATCATTTAAGTTTTTCTTATGAAATGGTATTTCAACAACCTTGAAGATGGCTCACAATGTCAGCCGATACGTTGACTGATAATTAAAAAATAGATATTTTTTAAATTGTCCTACCTTGACCGAACCCCATAAAATAAAAAAAATCTACTAATAGATATATTAAGTATATATATATGGGTATTGTGTAGCGGAAGG
>KZ809670.1:26613-37775 GCA_000696205.2 Oncopeltus fasciatus
TACTAGCTGATCTGCATAGAGCAATCGATTGGGGTTAAGGATTGATATTATGTTATTCAGTCTTCGAAAGACCTTCCAATTTTTTTTTTTTTTTCACATAACCCCTAAATAAATTTATAAAAACATTAGTAATGTCGATGCTCACCTACTGATTAGAAAATTTACCCCGCTTCTAAAATTGTACAAATCGACCTAAGAGGGTAATTTTTCTTTAACTTTCATCATTCCTTGAAAAAAAATGTTTATTTTGGAGGTAAATTAGTTTACCGAAGAGTTGTAGGAGGTGAGGATGGTCAGAATTTCAAAAGTCAAAAGTTGCACAAAATATGTAGAATGTAATTACATTTTTTTTTTTAAACATTATTATTAATTACTTTCTACATGTTTTGTATTTAGCAATGTGCTGGTTTATATTCACAGTATAAAACGTAATTTTCTTTTAACTATTGTGTTTGTGAGATCTTCCCCCACTCTTTCTCCCGGCCACTCTAGAGCTAGTGTTGGCTCATACCTTTTACGTTCATGATTCTCTGCAGCTTGTAAATTTAATTTTTTCATTTACTCTAATTTATATAGAGCTTTCTCATAAAATCTGCTTAAATCTCCTGCGCGAGTGCCTTATTGGTTTCTAGTTGGTTTTATGTATATTATAAAATAATGTATATAATAATTATTTTTATTCTTTCAAGAGGAGTTGTTTGGTGATTTTATTTCTAAAGATAATGATTTACAAGTATAACACTTTTTAATTTATAATTTCAGAGTCCTTCATAAGTTATGAAGAATTTTATTAAATGTCACTTATTTTTCAATTGAAATGTTTACCCATTTTCCCTTTTAAAATGTTATTCATAAACATTTTTAATGCATGACTACTACTCTTTATCTTATTTTATTATGAGGAAATAAATAAATAGCGTTATAAAATTTATTACATAGAAAATCAGTGTACTAAAAAAAATATAGGGGAAATGGAGGAGCTTTTATAGTTTATTTGTGTAGATTCTTATTTAAATAAATATTCTAAGGGAGGAAGTGTACCTTTTCTTGGCTCTGAAGAAGGGTGTAGAGGGGAGAGAATCTGGGGGAATGCCACTAACCTGAAGAGTACATTCGCACGCGTTGCAGGACTCCTCCCACCACTATCCCTTATTCAGTAGGACTCCCCCACCCCCACTCGAAACTAGAGACATTTGTCTGCAGGCTGGCCTCCTACCGCCTTTGTCTGGACAACCCTCACAGAGTCCAGATTCAACCCCCGGAGGAAAAAATAAAAAGCGCCCGAGTAAAGAAGTCCTTGTTTCAGGATACAAGGCCAGTCATGAAGTGTATCCCCTAAAGGGACTTGTCTCATTTCCTTTTGAAACTCACAATTTCTTGTCAGCAAGGAATTGTCTGGATTTTATAAATTAAACTCTTGGTTTCAAGCGCTGTACTTCAGTTTTACCATTGGACTAAAAGTCAAGAATTTAGGATTACAACGAAATACTCTAATTTTAAGTGAACATTTAAAACTAATAACAAATATTAATAAGAATTGTACAGAATTATTTCCATAATAAGTCATAAATACATGAACAGCAACATCCATGCCATTTTTTCACATTGAACATGCCATGAATCGTTAAATGCCAATGTTTCATGATGAGTGGCAGTTTAAATTTTTTCAAATCAATTGATATTGTTGAATTATTAATACCAACACAAAATGGAAAACAATTTTCTTGAAATCATTTCTTGAAACCAACCCGGTGGAGTTTCTTCTTTAAAAATAGGAGGCTCTCGTCTAACATGGAACTCACACACAAAAACCAAAAGACAGGAACTAAATAGGAGATTAGGACATTACAAGCTACTAAGCCGCAAGTCAACCTTAACTGTGACTTACAAACTTACCATTTACAAGACGTTACTTAGACCTATCTGGACGTATGGAGTCGAACTGTGGTGAACTGCTAAACCATCCAACATCCAAAGAATACAGTCCTTCCAATCCAAAATCCTCAGAATCATAGTTTATGCACCCTATCACGTTGCCAACTCCTCACTCCACAATGACCTTAAAATCCCTTTTGTTAAGGACATTATTACAACCCGTTTTAATAAATTCCATTCTGGCCTTTCCTTGTATCCCAATCCTTCAGCCCAAACTCTATCCAGTATTACCAATCCTAACAACCCACCACGTCACCTAAATAGGAGATGGCCACGTGACCTTCTCATTGCCAACACTTCATAAAAATAATATGAAAAAAAAAACACACAAAACAATCTATGTATTGTAAATACAGATTTAGGAGTTTTGCCATTGGGCAGCTTCTTCATCAAGCGAAGTACACGAAGTATATATATATATTATTTATTTATTTATCTATTTTTACTTTTGTTTGTTTGTTTTTTTTTAAATTAATTTATATTGTGAATATTAACCTGCACATTACTAGATACAAAATATCTAGAAAGTAATTAATAATAAAGTTTTATTTAAAAAAAAAAGGTGGAGGAAAAAAAAAATCAAACGTTTACAGTCAATGGCTTTACAGAGCCGTTATTTCGAAGTTACCGCCACATCATCAGCTGTTTGATCCTTACCCCCGAGATCTCTAAGTTACGGACTTCTGTCAGTCTACAGCTGGACGACGATTTGTGTGAACGTTGATCAGCGAACGTCGGTGAGGCCATCGAGTGACCTCGAAAGCGCTCTGCACGTTTTATTAAAGCCATTGACAGCGGACGTTTGAATCCAGTTTTTATTTCATTCATCTGCAACGAAAAAAAAAAAAAAAAACTCCGACAACCAGCCATATTGAAAAAGGAAAAAGATCTCACCAAAGCTGTTTTCAATTTTTTGATATATTTATTATCGTACATCTCTCTACATAGCCCTTGAATTTGTTACATTTTTTTTCCCCCAAGGGAAATAACTATTTTTGTTCATCATTTGTAATCCGTCTTCATTGGTTTCTGCAAACCATCTTCTGTTGGCGAGCGCTTTCGAACATTATCCATCTTCTTAACCGAATACATGTGTTCACTGTCACTTTCTGTATTAAACTTTTTATCAACTTACTAAAATTAAATAAAAATAATTAAAATACTTAAAGTAATTAAGTAAAGATATTAGGTCGAAATATTACGTTAAATAGAGTTCTTTAACGAATGACCACAATTTAACTACTAGTAAACAGTTTTTAAAAGAGAAGATGGATTATAGTTCAGAAACAGTTATGGATCATTATAATTTAATTCACTACATGTTTACATGATATGTATGTCATATCGATTTATCACATACACACTAAATATACGGACATTTCACTGCTTGATTCTTCCCTGCCTACTCCTGCCTACCTTTCCCCCCAAATTTACATAGCTAACTCATATTTCGCTTGGAGATATTATAGTGTGCCGGCGCGAGGGGTGACTGTTACGTGGGAATTCCGGCATTTCGGGCTGTGTGTACAGGGTGGTTGATGGCGGTTGATTAGAACAGCCGATTGATATGCAGATAGCGTTGAATATCCCAACCCCTCAGCGCACAGGCGGGCACACCCCCCACCCCTACGGACTACATCACCCCCACCACCACCAAATCTACTAATGCCTAGTTTTCAGATAATAGGCTTACAAGTACCGGCTCTTCTCTCGGCATAATAAATAAATAATAATTTTATAATTATCTCAAATTTACAATAAAGGATCAATGTGATAACACTTCAAAAAAAAAATAAGTTAATCAAATAAATGCTATATTATTTATTATTAATGAACCAAGAGTGAACTGAAAAAATTAATCATGTTTCAGTAGTGAACAAGAGGGATGTATGGGAATTGTGGACGAGGACTCTGCTGAAGGGAGTTAGCCCTTTTATGACGCTTGAGTGAGGACTAAGGGATTAATCGCAGAGAACAAGAGAGGTGTATGGGAATTGTGAACGAGGACTCTGCTGAAGGGAGTTAGCCCTTTTATGACGCTTAAGCGAGGACTAAGGGATTAATCGCAGAGAACAAGAGAGGTGTATGGGAATTGTGAACGAGGACTCTGCTGAAGGGAGTTAGCCCTTTGAGAGGAAGTAAGGGCACTAAAACTGACTGAGAGACACAGTATATCCGCGTCTTTACTGGAGCTGTAAACACACATCCCCTCCCAAAGTCTCTCAAAGCAAAGCCATCATGGACTCTTTCTCGAAGAAATATCCCCGACGAGAGTTCATTTAAATCCAAAATGGATTGTCGAATGATCTTCATAAGAACATTATAGATTTATAATTAATGTAGACTGGATCTTAGACACCTTTTTTATGTGAGTAATGGTATTATCTTAATAATCTCTGTTTTTATTTTTATCCAATTGTTATAAACATATCAAGTGTCATATTAAGGCTAGTTATATTAACTAATCTAAAGGGTTATTGTGACTACCAATGAATATAGAACTATCATACCATCTATTATCCGTCTTCATTGGTTTCTGCACACCATCTTATGTTGGCGAGCGCTTTCGGACGTTGTCCATCTTCTGGCCGAATACAAGTGTTCACTGTCACTGTCTGTATTCAACTGCCTTAATGCCTGGCCACGAAGATGGACAATGTCCGAAAGCGCTCGCCAACAGAAGATGGTTTGCAGAACCAATGAAGACGGATAATAGAAGGTATAATAGTTATATTAACTGTCGTTTAGAGATTATTTTTTCTGTCATCAACAAAAATGAGAGTGGCTAATGATGGTTATTTCTATGCTGCAGCACAATAAGCGGATGAACATTACAGTAGGGTTTAACCATTTCTTTATGTACAGATTTGTTTTCATCTTTCCAACCTATTTTATGTATGAGATTAGTATTTTTTAAAAAAACTGAGTTATGATATCAATTTTAATATTTAAATATTATTTATAAATAAAACAATGTAATGAATTAATTCACAGATTTGTCTAATTAACGTAGTATCAAATTATACTATTGTTGGCCTTCGAGTATTATGCTGGAGAAATTAGTCAGGGTTTTCAGCCAGGATCAGAGAAATAAAATAGTCCAAAATTGTTGAGTAGTTATTTTATTGTTGCCGACTTTCGACTTAACTTGTAAGTCATAATCAGAGCGAAAGTGATATTGAGAGAGATCTCCGAAGGAAGTTTATTGTCAGAATAAGAACGAAACTCAGCAAACAAATCTGAATTGCTAATATAATCTCTTCCCACTTGTTTCAATAACAAAAAACAATTAAAAAATATTTTTAAAAAATGTATAGGCAGTACATTTATTATTTATTATTTCATCTAGCAATTATTATTTATCTATTAAGAGAGTAAAAATTATTACGGTCCTAGCGAAATCTGTTATTAATAGAAATAACCTTCCTCTATAAACATTCCATATATGTAAATTTATTCAATAACAATAGTATGACTATTAAAATATGATTTATTTTTACCAATAATAAGGTATTATGTTTTTCTGTTAATGGCGCTAACCAAAATGAACACTACTAATCTATTTTAAATTTGAAATATGAATAAAAAGGGAGGCGACGTAAAACAAGTCTGAATAGTGTAAGGCAGTTACAAATTATAACAGCTACAATTAAGAGTAACTCGTCACAAATAATTAATGGACAGTCGAGAGGGGAGGCTCGTCAGAAATTACAGATGGCGGAGGGTTGTGCTCCTAATTTGAGTTTTCAAACAGTCCAGGGCGTTTCCTTCTGGTCCGAGCCATTTTAGAGGAATTATAGATTAGTAAGGAAAGGTACGAGGAACTCTACACAAAAAACTAGTAGGAAATAAAAGTGAGTATAACTCAGGCCAGCTCTTTTACAGATGGAGAGTAATGAATAAGTCGTCCTTTATTGATGAAATACAGTTTCAGGACTCATAAGTCAATCATAGAGGGTTCTACTCCCACCCAGGTCGATCTTTTATCCATGAATAAAAGGTTACCCAGTACCTTCCTGTTTAGAATAGGGTGGCTCCATAATCCTATGTAGTTGCATGGGTAAGAAAAAAAAAAAAAGTTAACACGAACTGAAATTTTTTTTTTACTTGGCAACAGCAACAAATATTTGCACGAAGTCAAGTTGATTCGGAAAAATCATTAGGGAGAAGTTGAGTTGAGTGTGTTAACCTGTTAAAGACGAAGCAAAAAAACAAAAACAGGGAAAATAAAATTGAGCATGGACTTTAATTTAAAATTCTTACATGTCTAAAATGGAACGGAACAAACTTCTTCTTACTATTGTGGTATCTAACTATTCGTTCTAATGATGGGGTCATCAGCCCGAGAGCTGATTAATGACGTGTGGACCAGACCTGTACGTGAAGGGGCCAATTGAAGGATGCCACTGAATTCCTTTTTTCAGAGGAGAGAATTAGGGTTACTTAGTAATCGCTATTAGGATCTTCTAGGGCTTTCTGTAATTTAATCAGGTTAAAATCAGCTCGCCGGCGGCCATATGTCAGAGTCAGTTTGTGTGTCAAATCGCGTCTCAGAGCGTCTGGTTGGCCGTACCAGAGGTGTCACTTATCACTTAAGTGCAGTGCCGGTAATAGTTAAGTGATATGTGACAGTAATTAGCAAAAGTTCTGAGTCCTCAATGTGAATAAGCACATTTTATTTATTTGTTTGCATCTGTTAATTAGCTTTAAGTAATTTATTTTTCTGTTTATTTATTAGTAAGGGCAATAGGTTGGATTGTAATTAGAAGGTATATTTATTTGTTATAATAAATTAACTTCAATTAATCTTTGCTCTTAATTATTATTGATCCGTAGCCAGTAACATTATGATAAACGCTTGTGAAATAGAACACGCCATTCTTTCTTTCTTATCGTTAATATTCGTGGAAGTATTTATGCATTTTAAGTAGGCATTTTAAATATATGAATACTACCAAATATTTTAGTCAATGTAATTGTTTTGAATTTTTAGCAATTAGCCACCAGTTATAATATAATACTAATGAATAGGAATTAAAAATTAACAATAGATAAACAGCTAACGCTGTACAAAACTTCACTGCGACCAATCTAGACATATTGTGGTGCCACCAAGCCTTCCAACATCCAAAGAATCCAGTCCATTCATTCCAAAACCCTAAAATGCTCCCTAATATATATCCAACTCATCACTTCAGCATGACTTGAATATCCCATTAGGCCAATACCTGAATTCCTACTGCTACTCCCGAATTCCACAGTCAATTTTCATACCACTCAAACCAATTTGCCCAAGCCCTGTCATCCAACAGTATTCCTTACAACCCTCCTCTCGGGAACTTCTTGGACCAAAGATTCTATTTAATTTTAAAGTGGTGAAAAACTTTCTCTGAAAAACTTTCTTTCTTCATGTTTAACTTCATTATTTCTTTTTTTTTTTTAACGCAATAAAATTAGAAAATGTTATACTTAACAGACTATAATACATAAATATGATTATTTAAATAATATATACATACATTACTTGATATCATTTATCATAAATAGTATCAAAATCTTTTTGTTTATTGAACTAGCTAGTTCAATTTCAATTGATGCGTTATTTCATCTTTTTTTTCTTCAATTTTATATTATCTCCCTTTCAACCACTTAGGGCATGGGAAGGAGGGAGGAGCTCTTTTAAGGTTGCTATCCATTCTAAACATCCATGGCTCAGGAAAGTCTTATTTATCGAGAAAATCTTGTCTAGTGGATCCCATAAGCTTAAGCCATAAGCTGGATCGGGTCTCACAGATCGGATCCCATGAGTTTCCTGGTGACCCCGATATCTCTTTGTTTATCCTCTTTTGAACGAACATTTGATTTAGACTTTCTACAATTTTTTTTTTTTTTTTTTTTTTGGAAATCCCAAAGCCTAGAATGGTTGCAGACACAAACAGACAGTATTGTTCTACTATTCACGACAAAAGAAGGTTTCATTACCTTAGTTTGAAGTTATAAAGGCCGCCTCCCTTAACGAATCAGTAGAAAACCTTTAACTTGTAATGGGCTTTTCCCTTCAGAATTCGGCTCTATCGCGTTAATCAGGGAAAAGAAGCTCTAATGGACCCCAACCAGATTCCCTCTTTAGAGCTTTTACATTAAGTATCCTCATCGATGTTCATTCCACCTCTGAGAATTATGGAAACTTCTCAGGAGCCAAAAAAGTTTTCATAAGAACGTAAAGCTAGAAAGTTACCTATTCAGCATCANTATATATATTTTCAAGGATATCCCTGTAATTGAAAAAGTTTGATTTGAGAGCAAGAAGAGAAGCGGTGCGAGAGTCAGCTCATTGACAAGCCCCGCCCCTTTTAATATTGAGGATTTATGCTTATTTAAACATCCCTTACCAGTCCGAGGTGGTGAAGTAAGGGAGGAGATGGAAAGGGGTAAGATAAAGAATCAATTTCACAAATGTGATAAATGTGCCAATAAAGGAAGTAGTCATAACACCGTGAAAAATGATTTTAATATTTATAAGAGTGGTCTGGACGAATATCAAAAGAAGGGATATATAATAAATTCTTTGGAAAATTAAGCTGTTTTTTCATTCACGCTACTTCTCTACCCCCCCCCCCTTCTTTTATCTCTCTTTCTGTTATCTTTCACACACTTTTTTACTACATACTTTTACCTCTTTCCTCTTCAAAGTAAAAAATATTTTTCATTAGTTTTCTGCTTAATAATCAATTTTATTTTCTATTTGAAGAACCATGGTTAAATTCTAACCAGTTGAGTTGTTTCTAATTTGGAAAACTTTTCTGCAAATAATTATAACTTTCAATTTCATGTGTAACACCAATGTCCAATCCCAAAACACTCCTTCATCATTAGCTGGCAGATTCGAGTCCATATATAGACAGGCTTTTTACATATGTTGTACATATTCACCAAACTGAGTGTATTGATTTAATCTTCCATAAATAATTTATAGATAACACTGGGGAACAATTTGAAACTCAATTTCTGCCGAGTTAGATTTCTTAGTTGTTTTCTAAGAAATAATGTTTGTTGACTTCTGTGAACAAGAAATCCTAAATATCGTGTAGAATCATTCTTTCTCCATTATTACTGAAGGCCTCTTATATTTCGTCCACGAAACAAAGAGTTAAGGCAGATGTGAAATTCCAGCAGGTGGAGGAGAGTACTCTTGGGACTGTGAAGTGGAAGGTTGCTCTCGTTCCAGGCGGGAGGTAATTTTCGGGCTTGATAATTGTTGGTAGGAGAGGCCTGGATTTCCCGAGGGCTTGAAGAAAGTGCGGGACTCGCAGCTGAAAGCCCACTCGAAAAAAGCTCCGTCTCTTTCATCTGTAATATACCGGCTCCTCGAGAGGCCCCACACTGTAGAGGCTTAGAGAGCAGAGAGTGCTCGCCCTGTACCGAACAACAGGACTCGCCGCTGCATCCTGTACTGCTAGTTGTCCTTCTGCAGTCGGGAGATCCTCACTGGGACGCTGCAGGACACGTATCCTATCAGCAGTAGGAGTGGGAGGTTAACGCCCTTATACCGGCTCCTCGAGAGGCTACACCATGTAGAGGCCTCGAGAGCAGAGAGTGCTCGCCCTGTACCGAACAACAGGACTCGCCGCTGCATCCTGTACTGCGAGTGGTCCTTCTGCAGTCGGGAGATCCTCACTGGGACGCTGCAGGACACGTATCCCATCAGCAGTAGGAGTGGGAGGATAACGCCCTTATACCGGCTCCTCGAGAGGCTACACACTGTACAGGCTTAGAGAGCAGAGAGTGCTCGCCCTGTACCGAACAACAGGACTCGCCGCTGCATCCTGTACTGCGAGTTGTCCTTCTGTAGTCGGGAGATCCTCACTAGGACGCTGCAGGACACGTATCCCATCAGCAGTAGGAGTGGGAGGATAACGCCCTTATACCGGCTCCTCGAGAGGCTACACCATGTAGAGGCCTCGAGAGCAGAGAGTGCTCGCCCTAAACCGAACAACAGGACTCGCCGCTGCATTCTGTACTGCGAGTGGTCCTTCTGCAGTCGGGAGATCCTCACTAGGACGCTGCAGGACACGTCTCCCATCAGCAGTAGGAGTGATAACGCCCTTATGGCTCATGTACATTTGCCCATGGAATGAACATGAACCAAACACGTTTCACTGCGACAGCTGCGCCCTCCATATGACTGATTGCCTCAACTAGAACAATCTCTCTATATACATATATATTGTTATGGGCAATGGGTCTACTACTTACTACCCATAATAACTAATAAATGAGGAGAATAGAATAATACAGCTAATCGAAAAAATATATACAAATGAATGATCAAAATGTGCTTATTTACAAAGAGGCCTCAAGATAAATTGTAATTACTCGCTTCACTTTTACTGGGCCTACGACCAATACGGCACGCGATCTGACACGGAACATGCCACTGAGTAACATTAACTTCTCACTGAGCAGGGGGGGGGGGGAACCCCTTCTGCCTTGAGGGCCAGCTGCTTTCATAACTTTGTAGAGAAGTCGAGGAGAGCCAAGAAGATTCTTATAAGGATTTCTAAGTATTCCTACTTCTATCATACCTTCTGTAATCTGTTAAAATTTGTTTAATTTAAAAAAAAGTCATCAAACAATGTCTGTGCAATACCTTACTTATTTTCCTCATTTGCCAAGTAATAAATACACCGTTTTATATGGTTTCACAAAAAAATATGTATAAACAAAAATTGTTACCAATGTTTGTTAACATTTCACAGTTGTGGTAAGCTTAAATACCCAATGCTCAATATCTAACCTAAACACTAAAGAATATTTAAATTAACAAATTAAAAATAACATTGAAAAATGTAACAGCATCAAATGAGAGGATTCTTAATCGCATCATAATACAATAATGTTGAACACACTAAAAATTATGCTAATTTTATCGATAAAATTCCATCGAGAACAAAAAAATTTCAAAATTATTTTTCCCTCTCCTCAAACAACCAATCTGCTATACTTAAAGCTAAAATGTTTTGAATAATAAATCTTTGAGCACATTACTATTTTCCATTAAAACAAGCATTAACATTTACTCATTAAAACTAATTTTCAGGAGAGGGCTAAAAATAACTTACTCCCTACTAATGTCAAACAATGCTCATAATTTCCATTTAATTAATTTTCATAATAAAATTTTATTTTAAAGGCTTTATAACTCTTAAAAAAATATATACATATAT
>KZ809670.1:47505-68632 GCA_000696205.2 Oncopeltus fasciatus
TGACCATAATATATATATATATATAAAGACAAATAGACACCCAAATTGGAATAACTCAGATTTTATAGCGCTTAGCTAATATAATATAAATACGTTTTAAAGAAGTCATTTGAATGGACATAGTAGATAAATTTTGATCAAATATTTAATTATACATCCATTGTAATACATAAATAATCCTGGCGTACTAAGAATTATAATTATAAGAAAATAATGTTCTTATCTACTCAAATTAATTTATTATAAACTTAATCTATCAAGTAGTGATCAATCATATTTATTCATGTTATTCAAACAGAAATAGACACCCACATTTGAATGACTGATATTTTATATAGCTTAGCTAATATAATAATAATAATATTTAAAAAAAAAAAGCCTTCTGAACTACCTTAGTAGTTTAAATTGTACTTATAATATTAAATTTAATTATAAATTCAATTCAGAAATACATGAATAACTTAATTAATAATAAAAATATTCCATATTTTATTATGCATAATACACTAAAAATAAAATCTCCCAAAATATTTGTTTAACTAACTCGCACAAACATTATGATTGGAAGATATTTAATGCAGTATTCAGAAGGCTGAGCGGTCTCACAAATAACCACTTTTAAAATCTAGGACAGACTCTTTGTGAAGTGGCCAGAGTCTCTGTATTTATTGCTCTGCTCTTTATAACCGTGTATTTCAGTGGTAAATACTTTCTATCGCATGGCAAGTTCAAGGGAAAACCTCTTACATTCTCAGTTTTTCATTGAGGAACATCAAGTCTCCGTCTCTAGGGGCAGAGCACTTAGCCGGTTAGTGGCATGGGCGAACTCCAAGTTTGACGCCCTCCCCCACCCACCACCCGCAACACCCCTTCCACCAATAACTCCATTTCTGTGACAAGAGCCCCAACTTACTCACTAAGAAGCCTCACCATTGACACAGCCGTGCGTGAAGCATAGTCTACCCTCCGTGCAAACGGCGCTCCTATACATTACTCCGATAGTTTAACACAAGTCGATATTTCCCCTGGACTATTGCTCAGTAGTGACTGACTGTCTGTCATGACACCCAGTTTTATTCTGGAACGGTGTGACCATCATCGACAAGTTTGATATAATCCTTTGTGATGTGTCTCTCCTCGTTAGTGTCTCAGAGTAAAAAAAAAAAAAGAGACTGGGGCTGAATAAGGAAAAAAAAATTATAACTTTCTTACAAGAAGAGAGGGGAGGAAAAAGAGGAGTCCCACAAGGGGGTGAGTTAATTGATGGCACTCTGTACGATTTTAGCTGCTGCCGAGGGGGAGACTAAAGAAGAATGAGAGAGATCGAAGATGGGAATCCCGTAAAGACATTTGTCATCGGAGGTTGGCGGACACGGCGAGTAAGAAGACTTAGCCCCGCCCACCGCTTGGGGGAATCATGTGCTTAAGAAGACTATCTCTAGCTCACATGATAAGGTGACAGCTGATTCTCAGCGCATTTCCTTAAGCGCCAACTCAGCTATACTCTATCAAAGATTACTTCCTTAGATTCCTTACTGTAATAAATAAAGATTTATTAAAAAAAAAAAAAAAAAAAAAAAAAAGATTCCTTATCACTTATTTTAGAAAAAAATGGAACAATTTTAAGAACTTTTTTTTGTGTAAATTAAATTTCTTAGATGAACATCTGAAGAAATATTGACAAAAATATGTCTATGGACATTAAATATATTTTTTTCATTAGCGTTTATACAGTATAAAAATTAAATCTCCTTCTACTCTTATATTTCACTGCTATCAATAATTTCAGATAGCCAAAATTTCAATTGAACATATTCTTCCATTTTTTAGAGGGAGCCTTATAAAGTGTATTACATAAAATTAAATTTAATTAATGAAAAAAAGCTTATAAAATATTAAAGTTAATTTAATTGTTATTTAATTAATAATTTTATTGTTGTTTAATTTATAATAGTTCTTTGTCTGTTTATTGATTTTAATAAAAATTTAATAAATAAATTTTATTTAAGCAAATTAAGTTCCAGCCAACTTAAATTTATTTCATTTAAAAAAAATAAATGGTAATTACATTTTTTTAAATCCAATAGTGAATTTTAATATTAGTGTCACTGTATTTAGAAAAAAAAGATATTGAAATATCTTTGAATTCACTTTCTGAATGAGTAAGATCAATTTTCATTATTTTAGTTTGAAAAATTAATAGCTTTCTTTTTATAGTGTTGATAGCTGATAAAATATGTTAAACTGAATGAAATTTGACATACCGGTTTTTAAGTAAATTATTTTCCTTAAAATGTATATTATATAGTACAAGAATTTCAGATATTGTATCAGTGCTTTACTTGTTATATTTAACACTGTTTCATCTGTAATAATTGAATCTTTCTTTTTGACTACTTCTTCCTTTTGCATGCTCAAATTCAAAATAAAATATCAGACTCAAGGTTTTTATTGAAATGGAAATATTTACAAATAATAATGTTTTAATCAGATCAGAGTCAAGATAAATTAGACAGTATCGTATAATATAAAACTTATTGCTATTAGATTTTTTTTTGTTTGGGTTCAGTCAAGGTTGATCCAAAAAAAAAAAAAAATACAGATTTTAAAAAATGTGTATTTTTTAAAAATTAGTATTTTTTTGGATCTACCTTGACCGAACCCAAACAAAAAAAACCATCTAATAATAATATCTAGAGTCAAAAACTCTCCATTAAAACTTATTGCATTTTTGCTTAACATGTGCTCTATTACTCTCTTCATATGTTCGGTTTTCTGAAAAAAAAAAAAAAAAATACTTATCACTGAAAAAAATTAAGAATGAAACATTATTTATTGTGTCATTCTAGCTTCAAATTTGTATTTGAGCTTCTTACTAAAGTTATTAATGAATTTATGAATGTACGAATGTAAGAAACGGGGAAGGATGAAGGTTTAGAAAAAAGCATTCTCACGGTAATTATTAATTTAAAATAGCACAATGAAATTTGCTTATCTTAATGTTCTTTTTTTCTTTTCTCGAAAATATTTATATTTATATTTAAAGGCTACACTATGTTATAATTGTTCTTATTATATGTGTGAGACAGTACGTCAAGTTGACAATCTTGGTAGTTTGAAAACCCCCGAATTTCGCAAATGAGGATTTTAAATAAAAAATTATATAAAAATTATTTGTTTAACTTGAATAATATAATAATCTTATGAAACGATATCTCTTTTTTTTCTAATTTTCTTTTCATTCCTTAAAATTTGAAGATAAGATGAGTTAAATAATGAGTTAAAACGTCACTTTATGAGCATATTATTAGGCTGAAATTGCTTATAATTTTATTAATTGATATTATAATTATAAGTTAATTACAAGAAATGCAAAGGGAGCCAGAAAAAAATCTTACTACCTAAGCCGGGAATGGTAATCCTGGTCTCCTATTTTACCGGGTATACCCGGGTTCGATTCCCTGTAAGTAGGAGACTCGGGTTCGATTCCCAGCTGAGGTAGTAAGATTATTTTTTCTGGCTCCCTGTGCATTTCTTTTTCTTAATTAAGTGTGGGACTACATACCGCAATTTATTTATTATTTAAAAATTAAATACGTTTTATTATAAGAAATAAAAATATTATTATTAGATGATTTTAGTTGAGGTTCGGTCAAGGTAGATCCAAAAAAATATAAATTTAAAAAAGTGTATTTTTTTTATAAAAGATTATCTGCCAACGTTTCGGCTTACATTGTAAGCCATCTTCAGGGCTATCATTAAGACGAGAGAGGGCGTCCTGTCCACATTTCCAAGTTCACATTTCCGTGACTAGGATCTACCTTGATCGAACCCCAACTAAAATCATCTAATAATAGTCTTATTTTTTTTTCTTATAATAAAACTTATTTAATTTTTAAATAATAAATGAATTGTGTTATGTAGTCCCAGTCTATATACGGTCAAAAAAACTCTCAATTAAAAAAAAAAAGATACTTTTTTTTTTTTTAAGAAGTTCAAGACAAAGGCATTAACCACTGATGATATTCAAAAAACTTTAGATTTAATCTATGTTCCATGTTTAATAAAGTTTCTGATTATATTTAGTGGCAGGCCGTCAATATTGAGAGACATTGAATTGCATGGCACGTGCTCGCCCCACCCTAGGGCCGGGAAGAAAGGCTGGCCATGTGACACAATATATTCTGGTTTGTATCCATCTTGTAGTGGTGCGGTGTCAGCATTTTCATGAGGCGTCATCTCACTCACCCTTATATACTCCCTTCCATCTATAGGCGACTTTCCGCTGATAAGACAGGATATCTTACACTTCTCCCCAGCGCCCTCTGTCGGAACACTCCCTCTCCCCACATACACTTTCGCAAAGAACAGTGAATATTTTCCGACAGATAAGGATACTGATTATCTTTCACCAGATAATTATCTTATTTTTCAAAGTGGTGTACACAATACATTCAGCGATACTTCCCAAAGAAGAGATTACCTTCTACGTTCACAATTTATTGCTCAGCAAGAGACTCGCAACCGCCTCTCTTCGGAATCTAATTAATTTGCAACATTAAACTGAATAATTTTGGAGAACTAAAATTAGCTGATACTGCTCATTTATATGAACTGTGTTGTCGATAATTAGTTATGAAAATCAGATGAAACTATATATATCTCTCTAATATCTAGTTTTTCTCACTTGGATGTAACAATGACAATAATAAGAATTAATTGTAATTTTACTACCAACTAATCAGTTAAAGCATAATGCACTACTTAATAATAATAATCTAAGGCCACTTTTATGTGAAGGAAAATAATATTTTTCTTTATGAAAATAAATTTAGTTGTGGTTTATTATCCCAAGTAAATTTTAAACAATTAATGAAAAGGAATTGAATAAAAAAACAGGAAAGCCAGGTTCGTGTCCTGGCTGGGACAGATAGATTTTTTTATTCTATTCCCTCTCATTAATTAATTAATATATTTTTTTATTTTCCAAAGTAAACAAAGCCATAGATCATTTCATTCATAACATAATAATGATTGATCTGAAGCCCAGATGGCATCAAGATGGCTGCTATGTATTTTGTCTTAGAAAAATGGATCCGTTAGAGTCTAAAAAGCCTAGCGCTTTGGGTTCGAGTTCCGCCTTGGACAAGCTACTAAAAAAACTTTTGAAGGGCGACGAGAATACGTTTTCTCCCAAAACCCAAAGAACGAATCTCCGACCAATCCTCCCTCTTATATATCTTAATTTCTAACTAAACATAATGCGAATGGTCATTGGTTAAAATATACAATTTAAGAGAGGAAATATTTTACTTCTGAAATAACCAGTGCACATATCTACTGGGTATGGGTGTTCAAATACTTAAATCTTTCAAAATTCTATGTTTTGGCCCCATTTATAGAAATTAACGTCAGATTCGTAAGGGCACATTCATGGATTTGGCGTGACATTTTTTGATTGTAAGTCAATATATTTTTTTTATCTCCCTCCGCTTGAAGCACAGAAGTTAAAACTGACAGGATGGTAGGATCCAAAGGCAAAGTCGCTCAGCGAGACGAGGTGCTCAGATTTTCCAGGGCTTCTTCGGCTCCGTAACCATAAATAACTTATGGTGTAGGTTGCCATAAGTGACAGGATTACCCTCTTTTTTACGCTTCTTTTTAGTGGCCATTGTGGTTTGGGGAAACTTAACCCGAAATTGCCTATGTAGCCCCCCACCACCATCCCTAACCATCCCTTCTCCAATATATTTAATGCCTTAGAGATTTTCACGACTCCCCTTATCGTCTGCTCTTTCGTCCACATTTAACATTATTACCAGCCAGCTCTTTCCCACTATTTGTTCTTAAAAATATAATAAAGGGCAAATTGTGCTGCTCAACTTGATTTTTGCCATAATGCACTGAAAAAATGTTTGGTCGTTTGAATCTAATTGACAGCTCATTCAATATTGTACGAGCATACTTTTCTCTGTTAGCCTCAATTAGATGTAAAATTTCTGTTGTTTTTTTATAAATATTATTTTTTGTGGTATTTAATCCCACGTAAATTTTAACAATTTTTAGTGCAAGGGAACAGAATAAAAAATCTAACTGTCCCAGCCAGGACTCGAACCNTTCTCTGTTAGCCTCAATTAGATGTAAAATTTCTGTTGTTTTTTTATAAATATTATTTTTTGTGGTATTTAATCCCACGTAAATTTTAACAATTTTTAGTGCAAGGGAACAGAATAAAAAATCTAACTGTCCCAGCCGGTGCATTTTCCATTTATGCTACCGAGACGAGTCTGATAAGTTATTAAATTCCCCGCACTAGTGCCGTCTTATGTTCGGAGGAGCTGACATTGTCAAGCTGTTTAAATGACTATCGTTACTTACTTTTAAATTTTAATTGCATAAATATTATTTTTTTGTGGTATTTAATCCCACATAAACTTTAACAATTTTTAGTGCTAGGGAACAGAAGTGAAAGGGAACAGAACTGTCCTGGCTGGGACAGTTAGATTTTTTATTCTGTTCCCTTGCACTAAAAATTGTTTATATGTTTGTATGTTTGTTGAAAAAAATAAGCACATACAATTTGTGTTCTTTTCATTTTTTCAAAAGTATACTAATGTTATCAATTTTAATATGATAATTATAGTACTCTTAAAAAATTAACAATACACGTTTCAAAATACGTGGTTTATGTAAATTGAATAGAAAACGTACAAGAAGCACAACCGTAGATTTTTTTAATTTATTTTGAATGCTAAGTTCAAAAATTGTAGGATATTGTTTTCAGGACGTTTTATTCTAAATATATTATTTATAAATTTCTAAAAAAAGCACAAGATTTGAAGGAATTTATGAACTTTAAAATCTGCGTTTACGTATTACCCACTAGTCCCATTTACAACTGTAAATATCTTATAATTTATTTATAGCAAAAATTCCAGATTAGACAAAAATATCAAAGATACCCAAATAATGATCTCATTCAAACAAAGAAAATATTACGCAATATAATGGAACGAATCACTATGTTTAGGTCACAGATTTCACAAATGTACAATGAGCGACCATCTAAATTTCAAAAAAGTATACCCAATCCTGGGGATGAAGTTAAATATTAAGGGTTGCCCAGCTGACCCCAAATATTCAACTTCATACATACATAAATGTAAGATGATTACTCTAGACAGAAAAAAAAAAGTTGAAATCTGATGTTTTCAATATCATAATTTCCATGGAGCTCTTCTTATTTCTACTTTACCTCATTCATCAAAAATTTTTATATGGTATTAAATAGCGTATTTATATACTTTTTGAATGGAAATTTTACTTAAAATTGTAAATAAAAAAATATATTTGCATTTTTTATGTATTTTTTTTGCACACACAGGCATTCAATATATCCAAATCCTATGTACTAAGCAACTATCTGTGCGTTCGCTTGAGAAAAATTAGTGCGTTTTTTTCTGTAGATTAACAGTAGAAAATATATTAAAAATATGCATATTTCGTACTATTTTCAAAATATTTTTTGCATAAGCAAAATAAGTGATGCTTTACAATACAATATGTCATGTTATACATCATAGTTTAGCTATTTAATTTTTGATTATTAACCTTAATTGAGTTATTTTTTAATAAGAACTAGAAAAAAAATTGTGCATAATAGAAGAAAAACTGTTTTATATTTTGTTTAATACCGAAAGTAATTGGCCTGTGTTGAATTTGTGTCAACAGGGTGGGGGGGGGCAGAAAGGGGGGAAATTTATCAAATTCTTCAAATTCAGCAAAAATGTTTCAGAGAATACTAATCATGATTTGTGTTGCAGAGGACGCGAATCTCAGAGGCAGAACAGTGGTTCATCAGGGCTAAGAAGCTAGCACCATTAGACCCCACAGTTTACTTCCATTTTGGTAAATATTACCTTTTTTATTTTTTTTTAACTAATTGTCATTTGACTACTTTTCTACTTCCTTTTGTCAATCAATTCAATGTTTTATAGTGAAATATCTTCATTCAACTATTAAACTGGAAGGAAGAACGTCCTTTACTCAAACTAAGCAGATTTTCTAATTATTTGTATAAAAAAAAATATATATACACACATATGAGCAAATGCCAGTGTTGATTTTTCGAAAGAGAAAGAATATTGAGGACGGAAGTTTGGCTTGCTGAAGGTGTATTCCAGGCCGACCGGAAAAAAATATTGAGACCAACATATCCTCCAAAACGTGTTCCCAAAACATATCTTTCTTAATATCTTCTATATCTTCTTGTCGTGAATGATTAGCAAACGAATAAGATTAAGAAATTTTAATTTTTGTATTTTTCCCCTCACCACTTGCTTTGTGGAGAGAGAATGAAATAATAAATTAATTTTCTTATTTTAAACATAACGCACACATATTTAAATAAATAAATAAATANAATATCAACAATTTTAAATAAATATATATTGTATTTTCTCTTCTCCATTCCTACAATCGGAGAAGAATTGAGGAGTGTTCATGTAGGCTTTCACGGTCTCCAAAAATCTTCAAAATTCTTCTCGACCCTGTAGAAAAGGTACTTTTTACCGAGTTCAAATTTTGAGAATTCAACTATCTCCTGTATTTTAAAGAATTATGTTTTAATCTACATATTTCCATACATACATATGTCGCTCTCATTCTACTTTCAGCCCTGAAGAAGCCAACACAGAATGTGCGAAAACTCGACAAAAAGTAACTTTTCAGCAATGTCAAGCCTAGAAGAAAATAAATTCTATGAATAGAAAGAAATAAATTTCTCAAATGTCTTGAGATAATATCAGTGTGAACAGTACGAATTGTATTTCGTTTTGAAGATCTGCTGGGAGAAATTCTTCATTTAAGTCATTTTAGTGTTTTATAATTTAAAAAATAAATAAATACGTTGATAAGCAATACAAACATCATTAATGATAAATAGTTTTTCATTAATAATTTTTTTTTATTCGAAAGCAGATCAATGTTCTAGGTCTTATGTTGTCGGGGATCAATAAAAAATCCTGCAGGACCTCATTCAACTTGAAACAAAAGCTTCCACACTCTCCATGTGACTTAAAGTTTATTCTCAGATGCTCAAATTTGAGTTACCAATTTTTACACAACATATATCTGTCGAAATAACTTAGAAAATAAAATCCTTCCCTCTTCAGTCAGTATCTGAACTATAAATTACATGTTATGCACCATCAAATATTCTTATATTACAGCCAGCTAATAAACATTGCCACCCTTATCATTACTAAATATAGTTTAAAATAACTACTAATTTATAGACTTTAAACCTAATTTCAATTAATTTTAACAAATAAAAATCCATGATGTAACATTTTAAATAAATAAATAGTTTGAATTTAATTTTAACAGAAAATATTAACTAGACAATAATTGTTCACGTAGGCTTCCACAGACATCAGATGTATGTAAAGTTTTTTCCGGGTTGGACCGTGTCAAGTTTTTGATGGTTGCCGAGCTTTCGAACATCCTGTGATGGCTTCTTCAGGGTTGAATAGAGACTCAGACTTCTCTATTCAGCCCTGAAGAAGCCATCACAGGATGTGCGAAAGCTCGGCAACCATCAAAAACTTTACACGTTCCAACCCGGAAAAAACTTCACATAGGTAGACAATAATTACTACTGATAATTAGTGTTGGAGTTATTATGAAAAGTACTTATACGGTATTATTAGAAGTTTTTCATAGTTATTATATGCTAATTATATATATNGTCATTAGTAAATAATTAATTTTACATAATTGGTTATAATTATATTATTTTTTAGTTTTATAAAATTAAATTGAGTTGTCTGAATTGTTTACTGAGCACTTGATATTCAGATACATTGACCGATGAACAGACAAATAAAGATTGAAATGACTGGGATATCCGTTGATCAAACATAATATATCAATCCAGCTTCATAGTAATGTTTTTAAAAAAATCAAAAATATCGTTTTCTGATAAATCTAAATGAAATTTATAAAACTTATAAGATGAAAATGTTATTTTAAATTATTTATTCTCCATAATCACTTTGAAAAAATCGTATATATAGGAAGATTTTTAAGAAAATTCTTTGTTCAAAAAGAGTAAATTCTTTGTATTCATTTATATATTCTATATTCAAGAGTTAGACGAGTCCTTTTCTTTTTTTACTTATATTAAATTGGATAATTGGGTTCTTTTTGCAAATTGTTAAACGGATTAGTTTTTGTTAAAAATCAAACAGTGATAAAAATAAATAAAGAGAAAGGCCAAATTTAATAATAATATTGTAATATGTATAATAATATATAGTGCAATGAAAAAAATTATTATAAGTATAAATGAAAAATTGAATTTCGTAGAATTTATCTTCAGCAAAATTTAACATTATACTTGAGGGTGGATGACATTTAAAAATGATTGAGAGCCCCCCTCATCTCTCCTTTCTAAATTGGCCTGTCATTCTCGTGTACCTTGCTTTTTACCTTCATCGATCTTTTGGACTTCCAAGGTCATTTTGTAGCATCTGATTGTAATTTATGTGAACCTAAATGAAATTTTGGGGGAATATACTTGGATTACACAGCTCCTGCGTGTCGGACATTTATTTGTTTCATGTATTTCATAGAGAAATCCAAATATTAGAAGTGGGATTTACTATTATGGAATGTTCAAATACAAATATTCATTAATTCTGTGAATTCTCATAGTGCATATGAGGTGTGCAATGCATTCCTACTGGCGGAATTTCATCATTATTTTAATGTCAATATTAGGGCTTTGCCAATATGAATGATATTTATTTCTGCACTTTTAGAAAAATACATTTAAAGAAAGCTAAACTCCCTGGCAATCGACAATAATCATAACAATAAATATTTTTATTTAAAAAAAATGTTTTGGGTAAATCATGAGTTAAAATCAGTCACAATTATAGGTATTTGAAAAATTTTAATGAAAAGCTATCGGACAAAATACTAATATCTTTAAAAATATTATTTTTTGTGGTTTTTAATCATACGTAAATTTTACTTATTTTTATTTACGTGGGATTAAATACCACAAAAAAATAATATTTATAAAATTAAAATTAAAAAAAAAAAGGAAATAACGAGAGTCATTTAAACAGCTTGACAATGTCAGCTCCTCCGAGTATAAGACGATATATTCGTCGACCTTGGAGGTTAGACTCTCGACACTAGTGCGGGGAATTTAATAACTTATTTGACTTGTCCTGGTAGCATAATTGGTAAATGCACCGGCCCGGATATAGGAGGTCCAGGTTCGAGTCCTGGCTGGGACAGTTAGATTTTTTATTCTGTTCCCTTTCACTAAAAATTACTAATATCTTTAAATTTTGAATAGTTGAGGGTAAGAAAGATAAGTGGTAAGAAACTAGATAAAAAAATCTACCTTTCAACTGTTGTAGAAGATCCTGAATGTGGTCCTAGGCAACGGTAAACATATTTATGATTAGGGCCCACTTGGTCTAATTAAAGGTGTTGTTTTTTAATGACTAGACGGGAGCTTATAAATGTAAATTATTAGCCATGGGATCTGGAACGAAATGGTAACTGCAGCCTCTGGAACCTAAGGGTACCAGAAGACCTGTCTCACGTCGTGAGAGAATGTCCTGTGATTTCGGGAAGATATGGTTCGGACGGAAGACCTTGGAGGAGGCAAGTGTAAATGAGTATTTGTAAGGGAAAGATTGGAAGAAGTTTTATGGGTTTCAGAAAAAAAAAAACTTGTGTTTTTATTATCCCACGTAAATTTTAAACAATTAATGAGGGTGAATAGAATAAAAATCTACCTGTCCCAGCCAGGACTCGAACCTAGACCTCCTGCTATCCGGGCCGGCGTGCTAAACCATAACACCACCGTGGGAAATGTCCTGGCTGGGACAGGTAGATTTTTTATTCTATTCTGCCTCAATAATTGTATAAAATGTACATGGGATAATAAACCACAATTAAATAATTGTTTATAAATGAAAATAATTAAATATATAAATAACGACAGTCAATAAATAGCTTGACAATGTCAGCTCCTCCGAGCATAAGACGATGTATTCGTCTTTATCGTGGGTTAGGCTCTCGCTATTATGGTGGGAATTTAATAAGATATCTAGCTCGTCCCGGTGGTGTGATGGTTTAGCTTACCGGCCCAGATAGCAGGAGGGCAAGGTTCGAGTCCTGGCTGGGACAGATAGATTTTTTATGCTATTCCTCCTCATCAATATTTTCAAATGTACGTGGGATAATAAACCACAATTAAATAATTGTTTAAAAAAACTTATGCTTATACAGAACTCATACTATGATAATTTAATTAATAATTATTATTTCCTAAAAATAAAACAGTATTTGAGTATCCAAAGAGTTTAATAGAAAGACGTCCAATAACAATTATAACAATATTATGTCACAAATTAGTATATGGTTGAGCCAATTAGTATAGTCATTAGTAAATAATTAATTTTAAGAGATGTGAATATAATTTATTAAGCTATTTATTTTATTATTATTATTTTAACTCCTAAAGATGGACAATATCCATAGTAGTGGGTTCTTGTTCTTTGTATTTTTGAGAAATTTTTTTATTAAATTTTACTATAAAATATTTTAATTCATTCATTAATACATTGTGGATTACAATTTTTAAGTTTTTGATGTATTTGATAGTATCGTTCGATAATTTTGGGTGACTAAACGTACAATACAGTTCTCTCTCTCTCTCTCTCTCTCTCTCTCTCTCTCTCTCTCTCTCTCTCTCTCTCTAACCTCTTCCCTCCTCTTACTGTGACATATATTAATATATTTCTTAATTAAACGTTTGAAACGATTGATTTATTTATCTACCTATTTTCTTTCGTACTGAGAGCTCTCCAGGTTGGCGATACCTTGCTCAGAAGAAGGTCTGAGTTCAGTGAGGGACAGATTGTTTCTCGTGAGTGTCACATAGCCTTGATCGGAAGAACGTACCGATATATCGAATACACAGGGCTACAGTAAAGGCAAAATGAAGTGCTTTGTATTAATTCTGCCCGTTGAGGTACTTAAGCTCAGATTCTCTGCCACCGTTTCCAGGCAAATCCCTATCCGATTGAACTGCCTATGCAGTTTATTGTCAGAGTTGTGTGGGGGGGGGGGGAGGTCGGAATCGATATCTGTTGGGCACTTTTGCCGTGGTGCCGTCTGCAAAATGGCTGCGGGGAACTTGAACTCACTCTCAAAATTGGAGTTTAAGGGTGGTTCGTCCCTTCTCCACAGTTACCGCGCAACGAACCCCTCGACATAGAATGGCTTCCTCGAAGTCTACGTCCAGCAAAACAGACTCACCTATGCCACGTTTTAAGCTTAGTGTCTTCATTATTAACCTGAATAATTACATAGTATAAATATCGAAACAACTTTATTCTTTATATATTTAATTTACTTATCTGATATTTTTTACTAAGTCATTTAACTTAAAATTTTATATTTTTGTCAAGTAGTTAAAAACTAATATTCTTTTGCCAGGCATTTTTAAATATTCTCTTTATGATACGTTCCTATTAAATAATATATCTCTCTACCCATCCTTAGTCATTCTCCCTTAAAATTATTAACTAAAAGCCGATTAGAGAGAATCAATCAGATAAGATATTTAATTTAAGCGCATATTAAACGTTTATTATTGAAAAATACATAAAAATCACAAAGAATAACCTCATTTCTTAAGGCATGATTTATTAAATGATTAAGGGGAAATTGAAGAACTTATATTATTTAAACAAGATTTCTTTTAATTATATTTCAATTTAAAAATTCAAAAACTATTGTAACAGACTGTCAAAAATATAGATATTTTCAACACAATAGCACAAAATATTAATAGCTGTAAATACTACATTATTGCATTTATTTGAGTTAAAGAACTATTGAGATATTGGAAGATATTAGAAATATGAACAAAATACAAAAAAAAGTTACACATTTATGAGGAAGCCAAAAAGTAACTAAGTCATGACCAGTGATGAGTAACTATTTCATGACCAGTGATGAGTAAATATCTCATGACCAGTCAAGGCTTAATTACATTAAAGTAAGAGACTTTCTCACTCCCACTGCCCTGAAGAAGGCCTATTTTAGACAAGAAACTTTGACAGTAATACAATTTTTTTTGTTAACAAATAAGTTTTATTTCTTCAAATTTCAAAACCGAATTCCCCAACAATGTTCTATCCTTATAAAGTTAGAGGGCCAACTAACTATCTCTAAATTCTTTATAATTTTATTAATACATTTACCTAAATTCTCCAAATTAATTTTACATACTAAACAAAAGATGGACTTTTGTTTTAAACATCCATCCTGTCTTATTCATACATTCAAAGTGATTTAAATTCCCTAATGCAAGTTTAGACTTTGAAGACCATATTCTTGTCTTACGTACAATTATAATAATTCAGAGTTACCTTACAACGAATATAAAGATTAAATAAATGCTTTGTTTAATATTAACAGTAATGTGCAGCTGAAACTGTAAAATTTTATTGTTTATTGAAAATAAATACAGAGATCAAGGAAATTACTTAAGCTATAGTTAAAAAGTATTGAATAAAATTTTATTATTTAGTCAATTGAACCCAACAAGAATTAAAGAGTAATTTATTGAGCCTTAATAAGAATATTTCTGGTTGAACGTATTGATAATAAATTCTAAATTACTCGATGTTTATTAATAACTTTTACTTACCTTTACTTATTAAACTCTGAGGGTAAACCTGGGTTAATAAGGCGACTACAACTTACAATTACTTAGCTAAGTCTTTATGACGTGGTTATTTTTTCGGATTTTATGTTATTATTGTAAACGGGCTTTATCGCAAAAATTTAGAGGTCCCTTGAAATAAAGAAATAAACAGTCGACAAGATTAGGGAATATATATTATTAGTATATTAATACAAAATAGTATCAGTAAAAAAAAATTTCAATTTTTTTTCTCAACTTTCCTTCAACAAAAAATGCTTTAATCCAACTGATAGTATTGGATATAAAATTTGACAAATGATCTAACATTAATTTAAATTAGCCTTTTTAGATTATATAATATCTTAATGTTAAAATAAATAATAACATTGGGAATTATAAATTATCTAAACTAACATTCCCATTGGATTAATCATCTTTAACCAAAAGAATCGAAGTCGAATCAAATTTTACTGAAATGTAAACCGAATGTCAAATTCCGCGGTTGAATTGTTGAAATATTTGTTGACTTATGGGACAATTTGTGGGTATAAACCGCAATTATAAAATCAAATCGTTTTAGTGGCGAGACCTGGAGTTCGGGAATTAAAGTTGGGTTAGTCCTTTGGACAAAGATAATTTCAGGTGAGAGCCAATTGTTACGTCACTACAAGCAAGCAATGACTTTGATTTTAAACTCACTACTGAATTTGAAAGATGCGCGTACTATATCAATCAATTGATGGTAAGAAAATATATTGGATACTCCATAATCAACTTTGTACTATTGAGCGTTAAAGTTAAATAAGCAGAACAACTAGCTAATGGTGCGAGCATATCACTTAAATAAAAGTAAATGGCAAATATTAGATGATTTTAGTTGGGGTTCGGTCGAGGTAGATTTAAAAAAAAAAATATAAATTTTAAAAAACGTTGACTTGACCGAACCCCAACTAAAATCATCTTATAATAATATCTACGGTCAAAAACTCTACATTTGAACGTAAATTAATAATATTTTCTAACTAGATTTACAAGACAAAGGGGACAAAATGTCAGATAAACGACCGACTGGAAGGGAAAAGTTAATATATTTATAGTAATATTATTAGTTACATTGTAAAATATGTTGCTTCTTTCATAAAATTATAGTTATAGAATATCAAATTTGGGGAAATAAATTTTCTTACTTTTATGCCCTATAAAACTAGGTCTAACTAACGTAAACGAAAATTGTAACAATTATTCAAATTGCTCTTCTTCTGTAGCCCCTTCATGAAAAGAAATTTCAGCCAATATTTAATTCATTAAACTTTTATTTCTAAATTTAAAAGATATTCACGCTCGAAATTTCATTCATACTTCGAAAAAATCATGTCATGGATACCTTGATTTTTTCCAGAAACAATGCAAACAAGAAAAAAATAGTACAAATCCTTCAGAAATATTCTTTATTGTATAAGTTTTTCGTAAAAATGTTACTGTAACATATTTCAAAAACCTATTTTTCTCAAATTGTGTTCAGTATGTTAATACACATTCTAATTTGAAAATCAAGGAAAGAATTATTAAAAAAAAAAAAAAAGTGGGATTAAAGTTAGTATCTTCAAATACTCTTCAAGTTACTATCTTCAAAATAAACTTCAATATCATTAGTATCAAATTTCTGTTACGTTCATTACGTGCTTTTCTAAAAATTAAAAATATAGAAGTATGAGTCGGACAAAATGTACTGATAATCTCTTATTACCCTCTCCCTCACACATTTATGCACATTAAAATTTATCATTATTTTATGTAATACAAATATAGCGCTTTGAATCATATAGAAAATTTTTAACTGATAAAAATCGATGAATTAACAACATATGAATTGAACTTCGGATTTTATTTTTTTTAAACAACATTGATAGCTGGATGTTACAGTTAAATATTTAAAATTTTTTTATTTAATATGCTTTTCTTACTTTAAAATTGCATACTGTAAAATTTCATAAATGTAATTTATTGTTGTTATCGGAATACGAGAGACTTAAAAATTTTAATTTTGTTTTGATATATTATCCCTCGTAAATTTTAAACAATTAATGCGGGGGAATAGAATAAAAATCTAACTGTCCCAGCCAGGGCTCGAACCTGGATCTCCTGCTTTTCAGGCACGAATGCTAACCATTACACTACCGCGACGAGCTAGATAACTTAATAAATTCCCAACACACTAGCGAGAGTCTAAGCCTCCAAGAAAGACAAATACATCGTCTTATGCTCGAAGGAGCTGACATTGTCTAGCTATTTATCTACTCTCGTTATTTACTTTTTATTTTCATTTTTAAATATTAATTTTGTTGTGGTTTATTATCCCACGTAAATTTTGAATAATTAATGTTCTTTTTTGAGGTATATTCAAAATAATTTATTTTGATACATGTTATCTGTAGGATCAACGCAATTTACTCTTTTAGGCAAAACTGTGAAAATGGGCAGGGAATTTTTTTATTATATTGACTTGTAAAATATTTAACTTCACCCTGTTCATTATTTAAAATGTATAGATATTTCAGTAGTAAGAAATTAAATATAATAAACACACATCTGTTGTAATTTAATAATATATGCTAGAACCTTTTTTTTGCGGTGAAATTTTTGTATATGCATATTTTTTTTTTGGAATTTAGTTAAACCAAATTTCGTAATCAACAATAGTTTTATTGTTATAAATCAACATTAGTTTCTGACTCATTAACAGTTTTGAATAGCTTTTTTTTCATTTGTAATTAAATTATTGATTACATTTTTTGAATAGCACAAAAGGAATTTCTTCCAAAACACTAAAGCCAATTTACTAGTGTGCCACCAAAGAATTCTGCAGGACTCTCACCATTCCCCTCCAGCTCCCTGTCCCTGAGGCTGAGGAGCAGTGGAGGTGTGTACCCGTGTGCAGGCTGAAGGATGGTCCTGACTGGTGCAGGAATGCAAGGATCGCGGCAGAGAAGGACCCTCGACCTTTGTCCTGGGCCTGCCGCGACCCCTCGCATTCCTGCACCCGTCGATCGGACTTCGGACGTCAGTATTGGCGAACTCTCCGCGTGCTTCGTGTGTCAACGGCCTGCCTCTCACAGACGTCGTCGTCCCCAGCAAGCTAAGGCCAGCTATATGTACAATCCAGCGACGATAACGTACAACAGACTACCGCGGTATTCCTTCTCAAGTATTCCTTTCCGCGAGTCCTCTCAATACTTAACAATTGATAACGTGGCCTAATTTTATGTATCTCTATAAAACAGTATGAAAAAGTATTTACCCTTTCTTCTTCCGGGTTGGACCGTGTCAAATTGTTGTTACTTGCCGAGCTTTCGCACATCACATGATGTGCGAAAGCTCGGCAAATATCAACAATTTGATACGGTTCAACCCGGAAGAAGAAACGGTAAATACATCTGACGACCCTCGAAGCCTACGTGAACATGTATGAAAAAGGTCAAATATGAAAGAGGGATAAATAAATAAATAAATAAATAAATACAATACTAAGGCATCCTTCCGTTCCTTGAGTGAAATGAAAAATGAAGTAAAACNTATATATATATATATATTTATAAGCATTATTTATAACCAATATTTAAATGCGAAGTTAAAAAAGTTAATGGTTTGTGAATGATTCGGATATGCTTGAGGGAGGTTTACCTGCAACCCCTAGTTCGAATGGATGTAACTTACCCACACTACTATCTAATACATTAACATTAAACTTTGTATTCATTTTATTTATTTTTGTCTTCCCGCAAGTCGACTACTGAGCTCAATGCAGCTGATTTGTTTTAATAAAAATAAAATAAAACAAGAAAAAAACATAATTAAAAATTAAAAATAATTCATGGTTTTCTATCAGAATTCGTTTATATTTAAGGAAATCCTTGATAACGCCCGTACAATCATAGTTAGCTTTCATTCTCACTATAACCAAGGATACAGTGGGAAATAAGTTTTTGGTACCGACAGCCTGGACATTTTTCTTTCGAAATCCCAGAGCGCTGCTGAGGAATCATAAATGTAATGTCCAAAAGCAATAACTTCATTGCTATTTAGACATCAACATCAAATAAATATTTTGCGCTTACATTGTAATACATAAACAACCACATTAATCCCTTTTTTTATAACTTTCATTTATTTATTACATATCGGTTAATATAAAAACATTGTGTAATATGATCACAATGTTGAAAAAAATAAAAAAATAATATTCAATGACATTCACATGAGGGAAGAGAGTGACCAATGACAACACTCAAATTATTTACAGATTATGTCCGCAGGAGGTCACGGGGCCATCTTCGTTTGAGCCGACGGGGATGGTTGTAGGGGTTGGAGTTGTAAGACATGGTCTGAGCTAGTGAATTAGGATGGTATGGCAGTTTACTGTGGTAAAGGCAGAAGCAGGAAGAAATGAGGTCTTGAACAAAAGGAACATTAAAATCGTGGTGAAGGGAGGAACTGGATACGTAATAGGGAGCATTTGTGATTATTTTTGGATTGAATTCTTTGGATATTGTAATGCTTAGAAGAATTTCTAGACCGTTTTTCTTCATTGGTCGCAGTAAATTATTATAGAGAGTTTCTTGTCTATTGGATTAGAGATTTCATTTATGAGTCTGTATACGAGTCCATGTTGTCAATTGAGTTCTAGTCTTTTAATTTCAGTTCGTTCGCCTCACGTAAATTGCGAGTCAAGATGGAACCCAAAGTAACAAAAGGAATTTTAATGTGGTAAAGGAACATTGTTAAATTTCACACTTTTAAGTTTTTTCCCCTTAATCGGAAATTAACATGAACTCATTTCGCTTCATTGATTTTTATTAAATCTCTTTAAAGTTGTCTAATACATATGATAAGCAATTTTAGATGTTAATAAGAATAAATATATAATGAAAACGAAAAAATTGCGACTGCGATTTCTATAATAAAAAAGAACAGGTGGAAGATTGAACACTGTAAACACAAAAAATAAAATATTATACAGGGTATTTAAATATTCGGGGAAACATCTCTTCCTTTATCAGAGAGAAGTGAAAAGAGACGGAAAGAGAGGGCAAAAGTAGTCTACCCAAAGATATAAAAACGCTCTGAAAATATATATTTATATATAATTGAATTTATCAAGTTTTATCAGGAAATTTCTTCCATCAATTGGTGCCCTTGAAAATGATCTATCTCCGCTCATACGTTCTAGAAAATGGTCTGCTGAAGTTGGGGAAGTTGTGGTTGGCAAGGATTCCCCCAAGACAAGGGTGGCTGGAAGAGACAGCTCTCCAGGTACCTTTGTTGTCGAATTGACATTCCAGGTCGCTCTCACTCCAGTCAGAACTTTGAGCTCTCCAACTGGAACACCATCTATTACAAGAGCACTTTCAGCGGGAGTCGACTGGATTTAGAAGTGACGTCAAAACATTCTCCAGACCTCTGATAACCTTCTGGAAGATCTAAGCAATTTAGATCGAAATATCGCTCCATATGTGCAATCTTATAGAATGTAACTGTCTAGTGAAACGAACGTCTAAGAAGACTAAATATGGACTGTCAGTCTTTGTTTATACTTAGCAAATGTAAGAAAGGATTGTATAAATTCAAATTTAAATAAATAAATATTCGTTGGAGTAACTTAAAGTAACTGACTTTCCCCCCTACTTTAAAGATGGTTATATATAAGAGTAGACTAATAATTAGATTTTACAAGATGGAGATTCTAGCTATAGGCTTTTTAGGAAGATGAGAGAAGGCGCCAAGCATGTATAGACATGATTAATTTTCTTCCTTTATATGCTTTTTTGTTATAGATAGATAAAATGTTATAGATAGATAACCATGTTAGGTTATGTTATAAAAAATATGTGTTAGAAACATTTATCTATACATATTAGTAAGCTCTCAATAGTAGTAATAATAAAGAAGATAAATAAATATTTGTAACAATTTTTAGTGCAAGGGAACAGAATAAAAAATCTAACTGTCCCAGACAGGACTCGAACCTGGATCTCCTGCTATCCGGGCCGGTGCGTTTTCCTTTTACGCTATCGAGACAAGTCTGATAAGTTATTAAATTCCCCGCACTAGTGTCGAGAGTCTAACCTCTGAGGCCTACGAATATATCGTCTTATGCTCGGAGGAGCTGACATTGTCAATCTGTTTAAATGATTCTCGTTATTCACTTTTTAAATTCTTAATTTTATAAATTTTTTTTGTGTTATTTAATCCCACGTAAATTTTAACAATTTTTAGTGCAAGGGAACAGAATAAAAAATCTAACTGTCCAAGCCAGGACAGTAACCTGGATCCCCTGCTATCCGGGCCGGTGCATTTACCACTTATGCTACCGGGACAAGTCTGATA
>KZ809671.1:32505-43158 GCA_000696205.2 Oncopeltus fasciatus
TATATATATATACATACATACGTATATATAGGTATATAAATGCAGAAAACTAAATACTGGCGTAAGCGATGGGTGTAATAAATAAGAACCTCAAGATGAAAAAGTGTAGTAAACACACAAAAAGAAAAATTACAATGTGTAAAGTTTTCGGGGAGACTTCTCGCCCTTCGTCAGATAAATGTCTCTCTTCACTCCTCTTTGACGAAGGGCAAAAGTCTCCCCGAAAATTTAATAATCATTGTATATTTTTTTTGTATTCACTACACTCTTTCTTCTTCCTATTCTTATTATATATATATTCATGAAAAAATTAAGTATATCAGAATATAATAAAATAACTGCACTGTTAGTTTGGAACCTGTGAAATCATGACCTACCGTCGGAAAACTAAGGAATCTATGATGTCCTCTTAAATGGTTTATGAAATATCATTCCTAAGATATCCGCTTAGCGAATATGCAGTATTTCTTATGCACTATTCTTAGCGAAAGTACTTTTTCTGAAGGTAGTTAAATCTCTCGTTAACGGATAGTTGAAAGAAAACTTTATTTCTTAAAACAAAAGTATATTATAATTCACAACAGACTTAATATTACTAACTTAAACTGACCAAGGGTAAGACAGCCTTCTAACCCTAGACGTAGGAACTTACCCTTACTAGTCTAACCCCGACGCTTGGCTATCACCGGTATGCCCTCCGCCAAGTGTGAAAGGCTTATATATCTAGTTCCTTTTTAGATATCGTTTTTATTTTACTTATGAGTCATACTTTTAGGAATAGCCATGCTTCTTAGGGGTTGATTGTCTTTAACTGGTACATACCTTGGATGGTGACAGTGTTGTGAGCAACGAGATCAGTGGTTTTCCCGGTTTCCGGCTTGGTTGCGAGGAGCCTGAGGGTTATGTTGGCCGGCTCCGAGCCTCCCAGGTAGACGAGCACCGCCGTCCCCTGGCCAGGAACAGCCGACTGAGGACTGACCACTGAGAACCTGCGGACAAGATTGGTCACTTCAGTATACTGGTAGTACGTCGCTCAGGAGCTGCGAGTCATCTAAGGAGATTTGCCAAGATTCGTTATTAATGGTGTTTGTACAAGAGCAAGTGGTTCATTTGGCGTTGGAAACTGAAAGGATAAGTAAATGTCACTCAAACTAACTCTAGAGTTACTGGGACACAAAGGACAGGTAATCCTCCTTTATCAGACCTTCTGTAATCCGTCTTCATTGGTTTCTGCAGACCATTTTCTGTTGGCGAATCCCCATCCTCGTGGCCGAATACATGTGTTCACTGTCACTTTCTGTATTCAACTTGAATACTTGAATGGAGTTGAATACAGACAGTGGCAGTGAACACATGTATTCGGCCAAGAAGATGGACAATGTCCGAAAGCGCTCCCTAACAGAAGATGGTTTGCAGAAACCAATGGGACGGATAATAGAATGTATGATAGTTCTATATTCATTGGTAGTGATAATAAACCTTTCGATTAATCCTCCTTTAGCTTATCCAGTTATACGTCCTAGTTGCACAAAAGGTGGATAACCTAAATCATCATCTATTGCTCATTTTTTTTTTTTTTTTTTTTTTTTTTTTAACAGTTATCCATAAAATTAAAAATAAGGAATTAACTTACGAACATGCAATTTAATTCTTATTTAAACTTATCTCCTAAATTTTCTATGTAAATCACTTAAGCAAATATACATTTTATTAACCAATTTCTAAAAACAAATACCTCAAATAATTAATATGTGTTCCATTATTTTAAAATAAACAAGTTTCTTTAATATCTATTATAACATATATTTTTCGCAAAAATATTATTATTTATAAATATTGGGAAATTATATTTTACACCGATTACAAATAATTTTATTCCTAAAACAAATAATTACTAATATGGAATAGATTTCATGTTCAGGTCTTTCCAAAAGCTCCCTCTCCACGTTAAAGTCTTTGACGAGTACATCTAAAAAATTGCAGAAAAAAGCTGAAATGCCGAATTTGGTTTTTTATTCTCAAAATTGGGGACAATAAATAACTAAAATACGTGATTGGCATTCCTAACATGGTCTTAGAGCATATGTTTTATTATGTATATTAACATAAACTTTTTAGTTAAAAGAAATTTTTTCATATTTGTATTTCTTTGAATGTAAATATAAAATTTTTATTCAGTGCATATCTATGTATATCTCTATCTATGTAGAAATATAAATAGTTATACAGTCAGATATATAAATATAAGTATTCATACATTCTTAGGTATAGGTATAGGCATATTCATTGGTATTTGTGCCTATGATATGAATGTATCTACATTCATTTATTCATCGGGAAAATTACAACATCACAAACATAATAATAACTTAAATTGGGAATAATCATAAATGTGATGAGCATGGTGGCTCCAAAATTTAAAACATGAAGCAAAGATTCACAATGAAAACTAAAAAAATGAGGATTAAATTCTCGGCGAAATTATTTTTGGATTGATAAAGAAGACCGATGACGTAATTTACCACAAAGGATACGAGTTTTTTTTTTTTTTTGCTACCCTTAGGATATAATCCTGTTGGGCCTCTTTTCGACCAATCCCGTCCTAGTCCACAAGCAAAGTGGAGTCAGCTTATTACTTATTTCCCTCGGACCGGGATGATTTCCATTGGGCCCTATTCTATATGCACATGCCCACATATAAATACATAAATTGGGAGCCATTCATGTCGCAAAAATGAACCCATATCGGAAGGTTTGTATGACCATATGAACGGCATATATTTCTGAGTTCTTGTCTTGATATGTGATTACTACATGAACTAGCTAAGGTTCCTCATGTATTTAGGTCAATTGAAAAACAAACTAAAAAGCTAAATATATATTTTTATACACTCATTTTAATTTTTCATATTTTTATATATTAATTGATGCTTTCTTTGCGATAGCGTTAATTATAGAAATTTTTACCGTTCTTTTTGAACAATGAGGAATAAAACGTTTTAGAAATTTTAGAAAAAAGATTAATTTTAATTAGTCCCAATTATTTTAAACCACCCATACACACACGCGCACACAAGTATATATACACACAAACGCGCACACAAGTATATATTCACACACAAACAATTATCTATCTTTTTAAAATACAGTATGAACAGTGAAAGTAGACAAAAAAAAAAAAAACAACTCAAAATTCCTGCGAGACCGCCATCCTTTCAAAAACATTTGCATCTTTCATTATGGCTATTGCTATATTTATGTTCGTACTACGAATGAACTGTTAAAAACTTTCAACAGATCTTTATTCGTCTTACATTAGAAAAATTTAAAACATGTTTTAAAAGATATATACACACAAACATATATATATATATAGGATTAGGATTAGGATCAGGTTATACTATCAACATCATGGTTTTTACGCCCTGACTGTTGTGTTAATTAAATTTTTTCATATATGCCTGTTTCTCTTAAAATGCACATAAGTTTGCCTACATTGGATTCATGGTTTGCCACGGATACCGACAGTTGTCTTGGGAGGTTTTTGCATGTAAATAGATTAGTGTAATATGGGCATTCCTCAATGAAATGTTGAACGCTCTTTTGAGAGCTACATTTAGGGCATATTGGCGTTTGGTCTATAGTGATTAGATGCATGTGGGTAAGATTGGTGTGACCTATTCTAAGTCTGGTTAGTACGACTTCTTCTCTTCTGTTCTACCGGTTCGATGTGGACCACTCCACCACATTAAGGTGGTGTTCTTAATTCTTCGCAGTTTATTATTGGTCGATTCGGACTTCCAGAGAGTGTCCCAGTCCAAATAAGTTTTTCTTTTAAGCCAAGTCTTGGCATCTCTGGGTTCTATAATATTTGTGGGTGGGGTATCCTTAAGGGCTGCTTCTTAAGCTGCATTATCAGCCATCTCGTTTCCCCTTATATCTGTGTTTGATGGTACCCACTGGAGTGTTATTGTTTCGTCCTGCTGTTCAAGGGTGCGAAATATATATATATACATAATATATAAATATGTATTATATTATATATTTGTATATAACCTTTGTTTTTATGATTTTTCTTGATTTTTATTTAAATATCCTTGTTAAGTTTTTAAAAAAAGGAATTGAGTAATATAATTGTGTTCTGCTAGAACGGTACAGGCAGAGACACACACAGACCCATACAAACATGCGTCTACAAATATGCGTATGGAACATGTAGACCTTTGAGGTACCTCGCGACTTCAGAGCGATTCAAAACCAAAATGCAGACATAAATTTATAATATATATACACACATACATACACATTGTAAAACGTAGCTGATTCATTACTGAATATATTTTCCTTTATTATGAAACTGACTACAGTTTTAGCTGTTAACAAGAAATTTCATTTAGGGGAAAACAAAAGGGAGCTTAATTAAATTAGCCGTGAAAGTAATAAGGAAACATCTGAAATGTGATAAATAATGAAGTTCATTAGTTATATTTTAGGAGGTGCCTAATAGTCGCCTTGCGACACGCCACCGGAGGACATTAGAGGAAGTCATCTGAGGAGTACGAGTATTACCGAAGAAATACGACTGTTGGTCGCCGAGTTGTTGGGAAGCCGCGCGCCGGCTGCGGGGAATTGCCCGAGAGCCTCGGCCCGAGAGAGGGTGGGGGTTGTTTCATTTTCAAAAAACTTGGCGGGGGGGGGGGGGGCAGTGTTTCACCGAGTTCCCGCCAGAGCTACTTATCACTGTGACGCCGCTACAACTTGCGCCAAGAGAGTTCTCAAGGTGGAACGAGTAGAAATTAGCAACAAACTCACCATCTAATTCCTCATGAATACAATAATTTTCTATAAATAACCCCCCCCCCTAACCTTATCTCTGAATAAATACTGAAAGTTTAAATTTCAGAAAAAAGTCACCCATAATTGCCTTTTTTGTCCAATGTTCAAATCAGTGATCAATGATTATCCGCTTCGATGATGTTTCCAATGCAATCTATAAAAAACAAACAACTAAACGTACTATTTAAAAGTAAACTTGTTGACTGTCAAGTTTTATGAAGTGAGGATTGTCAGGAATTCGGTCTCGGTAGTTGAAGTATTAAAACCTAATTCGTGGGCATAGCATTCACTGGTGTAGATTCACTTAGCGAAAACTCAAGTCTCATCGCAGGTAAAGATCCCACTTAAAATGTCACCTGCTTCTTCTTAAAACCTCCCTACCCAATTTTCGATTTTCAGTCAAAAGGCGAGAATCCCACCTGGTACAATTTTTACGCAACTTGAGAGCCACTGTAACTTATACCGACCCATTAACACTTTAAGATAAGGCCGTCTTTAATTATGTCTTGATCCCCATGAATATTTTCGTCACTAATGGTGCTCTAGCTTGTAGATAACTATGAACTCGAAAGTGCTTTTTTTTATAAATTATTGAACAGGAAGGATGACATTTTATAATATCCAAAAATTACATCGGCTCTATTACTTGGGTTTTGCTTAATTCGCATTCATTATTCCATAATTTCCTCAGAATCAGTTACCCCATAAAATAATTAATTGTCAATAACCTTGCTAGGTTAAAAGCAATTGATCTCAACCTATGCATAACTTTCAATAGAATATCAGATAGAAAAATCGTTATCACGCGTATCATAAGTGTTAAACAACATTTGGAACTTTAAAATTAAAATTTTTTTTACATAATTTTTTTTGTTTTCAGAATTGTTTCAACAAATGTGTCAAAAGAGGTTATAGTTTAATTTCCAATCACATAACATGCTACTATTCGTCCAATCACCACAAGCAATACGCATTACATTGGTACTTGATTACAATTAAATTTTTAACTAATATTTAAAAAAAAAAAGAAAATCGAATGTAATTACTAAAAATACTTAGAATAAATGTAGAAGATAAATATACACAAGAGATATAATTATAATCATTAATGTATACAAATCAATATGGATATGAATCAAATTTAGAAACATAAACACATGAAGGAAAATAATGAAATATAACTTGAAATATTTATCATTAATATCATAGATTCTAATTATTTATTTCTTAGTATAATAACCAAAGATAAAGAGAATAATTTTTTTTTTTCAAAATGACCAATCACTGGACAAGCTTTTAAAATATGATTATTCTGCTGCCTCATATTATGTAGTGATATATAAATCCATATAAACATCTATATATCTATATTTCTTGAAGTCGTATTTACACTTTTTACTACTCAGTATTTAAATGAGTGAAAGTAACCATTTACCGGTCTACTGTGATTTACTGGACCACTTAATCTGTTAATATGTCTTGTTGACCTGTGGATTATAGTAAGGTCAGAATCCAGCCCAAATCATTCCGCCTCTTCTAGGACAATATATTTCGACGATACATGGCTACAGTAATTAGTTTCGGTTTCCAGATACTGTGCCAGCGTTTACACTACAACCTCCTGATGGATCTAATCCTGGCATATTGGTTCTGTCCTTATTGCATCAATATCTTAATATGCTTTGTTAGTAAAAGTTTAAGAGAAATAACCAGATTAATGTTTCCGAATACCCCTATATAAATATGTATTTAAAAAATAAAAACAGTAACACAAAAAGCCGTACAAACCAAGGTGGAAATACATGTTAAGGATGTACTTATCCTTGAACTAAGGCACACTAGAGAAGGCTTTTGTCAGCACTTCTGATTTTCTCCCATTCAACGAAGAATAGTACCTAATCAGGGTTGGGTGTTCCCTAGTGGCACACCAGGAATCCAGTTGGTCGTTACAAACAAAACCACAGAAAGTAAATAACAACTGTGCACTGTAAGCATTGTGAACCAGGTATCAAGAATCCAGTACCCAAACCACCAGACCGCTGTCCACTTTGGCCGCTATATATATGGTATAACTTTGAAGTGCAAACTTACTGTATTTTAAAAATAAAATGGAATAACTGAAAACTATATTTCAGCATGAAAGCCTCAATTAATCTTATCAAATCATGTAGGTTCGGCACAATCTATGTTGATGTACACGTGTAAAACTAGATGAATTGTCTACAATGGAACTAAAAACTCTTTCTTTAAGATCTGAATAAAGAATATTTTTAGGCTTTTTCGATTCGAAGTCTCGGCACTGAATGTGTAACCTTTTACTTTCTGATTTAACTAAATGATAAAAATTACTAACTGATTGTTAGTAATTATTATTATTAATTATGATTATTAAACTGATTATTATATGCGTTCTCAACACAATAAGCTTTTGGGATGACTGATCAAACTATTTATATATTTATACAAAATTCCTAATACCTATAAAATATCAATACTATACTCCTAATCAATCAATAGGAGTCCATAGTCAGAATATTAATAAAATCACTATAAAAAAAACGAGGAGCAGAAAAACAAAAATCAACGTTTAACGAGATGGAAGGTTACAACCGATTTATCACTGGCTGCAAATAAATTAATATTAACTGAAAATACTAATCAGAAAAATTAATGAGCGTAAATAAATTAAGTCGTTAAAAAATAAACAAATATAAAAAGTAACACCAGTGATAAATTGGCAGATTGTTTCTCTTTGACAGTAAGTGACATCATGGCATTCAAAACACCGCTACACACTTTGAGTTAATGTGACTTAACACTTTATGCATTAAATGGATTTACTCTATGGACTCCTCAAGTCTGATCCAAGCATAATGCTTAAGTCCACTATAAATATATACAAGTAGAACTATCATACCTTCTGTAATCCGTCTTCATTGGTTTCTGCAAACCATCCTCCGTTGGCGAGCGCTTTCGGACATTGTCCATCCTCGTGGCTGAATACATGTGTTCACTGTCACTCTCATTCAACTTGACACAAACAACTGTATTCAGTTGAATACAGACAGTGACAGTACACGCATGTATTCGGCCACGAGGATGGATAATGTCCAAAAGCGCTCTCCAACAGAAGATGGTTTGCAGATACCAATGAAGACGGATAATAGAAGGTATGATAGTTCTATATTCATTAGTTGTCCTAATAACTCTTTAGATTATTTACAAGTACAAGTAGTATAGGGGTAAGTGGATTTTCTTGGCGCACTCCCAGCATTTCTTCCAAACCATCACAGTTCGGTGAGTCTCCAGCTCTGTTGGGGGTCGTGGAAGCCAGGAGTTATGGACTGTAAAGATACCCTGGTCCAGCTAGAGCTTTAATCCCCTCACGGCACTTTTGTAGTTTATGGCTTGTTCTTCGCCACCTACACCAGAGGTAAGTCGAGTGAATTTATACTTTATAGCGCCCCTAGACTGCCGACATATACCTTCCCTTCCGCCCGCTAACTTAATCACTGGACACTCTAATCAGGCAGGGGCTCACAGTAAAACATCGCGGAAAAGAGGCGTTAACTTGCTTTTATGCTTCGTACTAGAGATATGAGCCATTTGAAATTAGTCTTTTATTATATAAGTTAAACATTAAAAACATTTCTTTGGATTTAAATTATTTATACACATCGAGGAAGAAAGAATGTTTACGTTCAAGTTACAATACTATTTACCCTACTAATACGAGATGTAGTCTACTTAAAAATAAATAATAATTTAAAAAGTAAAGATAAATATTTATTAAAATGACTTGCTTATTAAAAGAGTAAATTGGGAGACTCAATTACAAAATATACGATTAAGATATTAAATGTGACGACATATATTTGTATTTCTAATGTACACACCGCGAACTGGTTGAGTTATTAATTCGGAAAACAAATCAAAATGTTTGCTGCAAATATTTTATTATAATAACAGAAACATACACCCATGTAATTATACTAAAGAAAGGCTGTATTTAACGTATTAACAAATTATTTTTACAAATTTGTTTAGAGACAGAAAAAATGGGTACTGATTATTAGTTTTTGGAATTAACGTATTATTATCATAAGAATAATAATTAAAACATTCACATTGCTCTAATTTACAGATCTTATAACAAAATATATTTATTAAAATTTTTAATCTACCTGTTCAAGGGAATTAGATTTTTCAGGAGCGAATAAACTTCTTTGAAATAATTAATAAATAGAAAAAAAATAGAAATGAAGTTATTTAATATTAGGTAAATAATTTAAATAAATTTGGAAGGTTTTAAACTTAATATACAAAAACACATGAAGCAAATGTATGTACCTGTAAATATTGTAAATAGAGATTTAGGAGTACTGTCATTAAGCAGATGGGTGGATCGTCAGAATGAGTAATACTGGATAGAGTTTTGGCTAATGGATTAGGGTGCATAGAAAGGTCAGAGTGGATTTCGTAAAACGGGTTGTAATTACGTCTTTAACGAAAGGGATTTAAAGGTCATTGTGGAGTAAGGAGTTTGCGACGTAATAAGGTTGCATCAACTATGAGTCTTAGGATTTTGGATTGAAAGGACTGTATTCCTTGGATGTTGGAGGGTTTAGCAGTTACCCACGGTTCGACTACCATACGTCCAGATAGGTCTCAAGAACGTCTTATAAAGGATGAGTTTGTTAGTCACAGTTAAAGTTGCCTTGCGGCTTAGTAGCTTGCAAAGTTGTCCAAGTCTCCTATTTAGTTCCTGTCTTTTGATTTTTGTATGTGTGTTCCACGTTAGACGGGAGTCCTGATGAAAGTCCAGGATACTGACGCAATCGGAAATTGGGATAGGGATATCATTTAATGGAACAAGAAAGTAAAAAAAAGAAAAAAAAGGGAAATATTTTGTCAGTGAAGGACCAATGAAGGACAATCATCCCCTTGGAGAATAGTGAGAGAGGTAACCCTTAGAGAGGGTGAGATGTATAGAGAGCCTGATCCTCCCCCTTTCAGATCCCGCCGCGATAGATCCCACTAGAGCTGCAGCGTTTTTCTTGGACTCAGCCATCAGGGGCATCTCCAAACTGATAGTGCCTTCGAGAGGAGACTTTTATGTCCCATTCACATGGGATGATGTGTGGAGGGGATTTGAGTTCGAATAGGAGGATCAACTGCAGAGGGGTACATGTGTCAGCCCGACAGGGGGATTACTGGAGGGTTAGTCTTCAGGACTTCAGGGAATTTACTAAGCTATCAGTATGTAAAGTAACTTTTTATCCCTGAAAACATATGTATTATGCTCTGTACTAAAAAAAACAATATAAAAATAAGTAAAGAGCTGAAATTGCAAAAATAAAAAATAAAAAAACATGCAGAGAATTTATAGAATATGACTAATATTTACATTATTAGCAATGTTCCTAGTGGATGTCATACCTGTAGTCATTTATTTATTTTAAATTCATAATAAATTATCAGTACAATTAAATACATTTAATTTACTAATTGATATTTAAATACATTTAAATATGAAATCCGGATGTCACTAAATCATTCATGAGTCCTACTCCTCCTCTGCAGGTTCCATTCCAGCTCTAACCAAGGTTTTATTCAGAATAAAAGCTAGCCTACTTGCCAAGTAACGAGATACATAGAATAGGATGGCTAATATATAAATATAAACTGGATTGAATTCGGATTTATCAATTTTTTTTTAAACATATGTTTTTTTTTCATATCTTCAAAGGAATATATACAAGTAGAACTATCATACCTTCTGTAATCCGTCTTCATTGGTTTCTGCAAACCATCCTC
>KZ809671.1:56233-70214 GCA_000696205.2 Oncopeltus fasciatus
AATACACTCATTATTTTGCACACGCCTATATATTTATTTGTAATTATTATGTATAGTTAATTTAGAATATTTATTGTGTATAATGAATGTTGAAATGAAAACTTCTGGTCTTTACTATGTTAATTATAATTGATGATTTATTATAATTTGATTACATACACTCCAGATTTAGCCCTTGTTATTTAATTTTCTTTATGTACTTTACTTGACAAAATAACACAACGTTAATTTAAGCTCATTTGTATAACACCAAGTAATAAATAAAAGTAATAAATAAATAAATAAAAACGTTACCATTGAAAATAAAAGACACAGAAATAATCAGTCTCTTATGAGCCGCATGAATAAAAAGGAAAATTTCACCGATTTTCACTAGATGAATATTTGAAATTTCAGTGTCAGTTGAGGATTACACGCATATAAAATATAAAAAGTTTATATACACTTAAATTAATAAAAAAAAAAAACAACTTTTATTGCTGTTGATATTTGATATTTTGATATTTGAGGTAATTGTTGAATCTTGTTCTTTCCATTTCAGCCGAAGCGAACTAAATTATTCAATTATAAGTGATATGTCATATTTTATTTAGAGAAACAACTGATAGCAACTTTTGGGAGTAAAGTTACAAATGCGAGCTTCATGTAGCCTCCTCCCACCTCTATATTTTTCATTTTAGCTGCATAACTTATATGTCTCTCATTACTAAAGAAACCTCTGTGGAATTTCATAACTCTGAAGTATGTAACACCCCCACTTCATAAAAAAAAAAAAAAAAAAAAAAAACCTCTTTTAACGTGTTACTAATTAATGTGGGATACTGCAGGTAATCCCACACTTCTACTAGCCTCATTCTTTTTTTTCGATTTCAATCAAATATTTAATTATTTCTTTAAACATTAGCATATAAGCCTAATTCAATTAGTAGAAAAAAATTAAATTTTGGCCTGTAGAATGTTAGCGCGCGCACACACAGACGCACGCTCACACATGTATACCTCAGTTAATTTAATCATTTATTATCCAAAAATCTATCATTTTTCGTTTCTTGCAGATATGATCTCATTAAAGTTCCTGCCAAATTAGAACATGAAAAGCCAAATTTAGTTTAATATTGAAGAGCTTAAAAACAGAATTAAAGTTTAAATATTACATTTAAAACAAAATGAGTGTTTGAAAAGAAAATTTAAAAATTTGAAGTTTTAAATTGCGACATATTCTCAGAAAAGACGTTATTTTTCAGGTACACCTTTATAATAATACATGAAATAATAATGGTTAAGTATGAAATCAATTGTCTTTAATTAATTATATTTAAGAGTTACAGACATTCCTAAAATCACATATAAATGAGTATATATATGCTACTGTGGGCTTATTTTCGGATATCCACTTATGCAAATCTAATAAATTAGTCATGGTTTGATCTTTTAGCTGGTAGTAATTAGTCCAGAAATAAAATGATGCAAAAAATTACAATTTGATAACCTAACGTTGTGTTTTGAAACTTTTATTAGGGTGACGGCTTTATTTAGGACTCGGAATATACGATTCCTGCAAGCAGTGACCCTATTTTGCGCATAGGAAGGATTTTTTTTTCCCGATAATTTGCCCAGGATGTGTTTCGATCATACAGAACGAGGATCGTGAGATCCGACATTTAATTTAACACCCTTTCTCAGCATAAAATTTTTGATAGATTTAACCCAAAGTCACGATGCTGTAAAGGTTGGTATTACACGACAAGCCTATGTACTTCACTTCATGAGATACATTATGTACGATTGACACACACGTGAAGTGTGCTTTCTAGAGACAGCTTGAGGAACTTTGTTTGACGCCCACCGATCTGAGATCCCCTCTCTGTCTCCTCCTGGCATGCAGGCAGGGTTCGGTAGGCAGGGTTTATTGGCGGTCGTGCTGTGGTCGCCGGCTAGGTGCGGTCAGACCACCCGATCGACCTGCTCTCTAACTGATGGCACTGTGGCTGTCCTCAGATCTGCTGTGACCGGCATCGGCTCCCTGTCACCGGGGTACGACAGTTCCCGGACGATGACTTTGATAAGGACGCATACGCAAGTAAGCGAGACCCTCTTGGATTCTGTCGCTGCAGTTGGCGAGATTAGACCTAGATGTAAAAACCGAAATACCGATAATGCTGCTAAAATTTCCCTGTTATCTTATCTTTAAATGGGTCTCTTCTCTGGGCTTTATTGTAGGTACAGGAACAGAGAGATTTCATACATCTTGGTTCAATGAAATATACATAAAAAGAAGTGTGAATAACTTCCCCTACAAAATAAGGAGTAAACGTAAGTACGGGAAGATACTACTTTGTCTGGAAGTAGAGTGGCCGGGAGGGAGGGGGGTATGGGAGAAGTTTTCCAAGATACGTTTTTGTATAACTTCCTTGATTAGTTCTTTTTCATGCAGATAATGCAAAAGAAACATTACAAAATAACAAAGCGCTATTGTAATTAATAATTAATTATTATTATTATTAATTAATTATCATTAACTAATAATAATGAAGGTATAAAGGATTTCCTAATTATGTCTCTCCGTTAAGTATTATCCTCCCCATCTTGCTGATAACAAACAAGTTAAAAAAAACAAAAAACTACTAAATGATCTCATGAGATTCTCAATTAAAAAGAAAAAAAAATCTATAGATCCCTATCAACCCTCTTGATACAGGCTTAATTATCTTCATAATATATTTTTTAAGAATATTTATTGAAAGCAGATATTAGACATTACATTTTCTACTTGATATATTTTTTTTAATTTTTTTAAATTTTATTTCTACTTAATATATTTTATGGTGATCTTATCATAATATTAATTATAACGAAAATCTAAAAGATCATACGACTGGTTACTTCTGTAACCTTTTGTAAACCCTTCTTCCCACACGACATTATCCAACAGTATAAAAGTAATATAGTTTAGTTTATTTTTGGATGTAGGTAACAAATAGACATATAAAATATATTATCTGAAATATACATATATATATAGTCAAAAAAGAAATATTGAGATCCAATACAAAGACAAACAAATACACTCATTATTTTGCACACGCCTATATATTTATTTGTAATTATTATGTATAGTTAATTTAGAATATTTATTGTGTATAATGAATGTTGAAATGAAAACTTCTGGTCTTTACTATGTTAATTATAACTGATAATTTATTATAATTTGATTACATACACTCCAGATTTAGCCCTTGTTATTTAATTTTCTTTATGTACTTTACTTGACAAAATAACACAACGTTAATGCAGCACATAAAAGAATCACACGAGAACTTTTACCGGGAAAGTGGGGTTTAGTGAAGAAAATACCAAAGAGAAATGGATAATAATAATTTTCTGAGTAATTTGTATTTGTTTTATTTAGCATTATATATTTCTTATTTATGAAGCGTATTGTGGGTTTTTAGTTTTATGACATGTGTGTGTGTTTGCATCGAATTTATGTTTAATGACATTTCGTTATATTTGTCAATTTCTTCGATAAAAAAATAGCTACTACAATTTTCCTGAAAAATAAGATTTAAAAAACAATCATATAACAATTTTCTATTAAAATTAAAATAACTCTATAATTTAAAAAGGTATTTTAGAAGAAATTATATTTAAATATTTTAGATTTTAGTTTATAAAACATACTAATTTGCGGCAGGATAGTACAGAATTTCATTTTTTATAAATATTTTTCTTTGTGGTATTTAATCCCACCTAAATTTTAAACAATAAATGCAAGGGAATAGAATAAAAAATGTATCTGTCTCCTCAGCCAGGGCACGAACTTGGCTCTCCTGCTATACGGGCCGGTATGTTTCCATTACACCACCGAGACTGGCTAAATAATTATCTATAAATTATTTAGTCAGTCACGGTGGTGTAATCAGCTAACGCACCGGTCCGGATAGCAGGAGACCCAGGTTCGAGTCGTGGCTGAGACAGTTAGATTTTTTATTCTATTCCCTTGCATTTATTGTTTAGCAAATCATTACATTTTATTCAAAAAATACTTACTATACTGAGGAATCGGTTTTCACGAAGATTGAGGAGAAAGATAAATACAATTACAACTTATAAACAGTGACTTACCAACAACATAACATATAATTGTCAGCCATAGCTACGAAACAACATAACATAATATAGATAACATCTATATTATAACACAAGAAATTCATATAATTAGATATCTAATAAAATAAAATAAATAGGTATAATTATTTAACGATGAATTAGTTTCAAAGTTGGTTTAATTAATCAATATTTGATATCTTTAAGGGTAGATTTGCTTCAGGTGGAAGCTAATTTGTACTCAATTAAGTTTTAACAATTGCCTATCAGTTGGAGCCAAACCTGCTTTTGAGGGATCAATGTTTTCATTCATAATGTACATTTAAAAATGTAATATTTTCTTTCTCCTTTTAAGATCTCCAGAATCCTTCGAAGAACCCTCCATGTATAACGCAAAATGAAATGCATCGGCTGATTCATGATATACTCAGAGCACATATTGAGAATAAACTGTTCCATACAAGGCTCCTTAGGATTTCTGTAAGGGTAGCAACTCTTAAAAAAAAAAAAAAAAAAATTACTGTTAAAAATGTTAGACTTTCAGTATAAATTCATTTTTATTGGTCTGATTCTCCACTCAGCGCAGATGAATCACTAACAGGATATGCGGAAGCTGGGCAATACACCAACACCAAACACGAACAAACCCAGAAGAAGGAATTGTACTTAACCATCAATAACACAAAACTACTTGATTTTTTTAAGAATTTATGATATATAAAGTAATTTGTTGAATAATTTTTAGAAAATTGGACCAGAAAATTAAAATAATTTTACATTGTTTAAAAAATTTTGGAAATTAAAATAATAAACGATTTTCATAGTCCAATTTATCATCGAAACTTATAACCGACTAGAATTTAAATATGTTTTATTTACTTTGATAAGAATTAATAAAATTTTTACTAGAGAATTAACTTGCGCTAAAATAATTAGAATTCATAAATTAATTTATTATTCAAAACATTTTGGCTTTATTCATATTTTAATATCGCGAAATTCCTCGTTGTTTGCATTCAAAACAAGAGGGACTTGGGGGTTTTCAGTGTAAACAAATCGATAATTCTGGACAATCAAGTAGAGGGGGGGGGTCTTGTTGTGCCCAATCAGTAAGGGGTGGGGATGAGAGGGATGAGTTAATTGCATGGTCAGACCCTCAGTGGGCAGTTATCAGATTTCCCATATCCTTAGATAACGTTATCAAATTTATCAATCTTCTTACTCTCTCCTGATGCAATGTGATTATCTGAAGAGAAATTGGCTATTTCACCCTTTCTGATGACGAAATTTCCAATTTTAGTTTAAAATTGTCGCCGAACCTATCAAAATCAAAATATTAATAATCAAAATACAATGTACATATGCAATGTATATTGTCCAAATATGAGAATTAATATCCGACTCTCTTCATTTAAAATAAGATTTTAAAATGTTAAACCACAAGAGAGAAAAGTTTTACACTCTTGCTAAAATAGTGAAGTGCTTAATTGACATCGGTAGACAACAAAAAGGCTTTATTTTATGTAGACAAACCATGAGTTGAATAATAATTTTCCAGCATACTCTGAAATTAAGACATGGGGGGAATGGGGGGTAAATTCTTAGGCAAATAATAGATTAATTAAAATTTCAGCTCTTTGTGAAATGCTATTAAATATATCTCGCAATAACACCTTGAAGCTTTGTTAAGTAAATATTTAAATAGTTGGTTTTTTTTCCCCAATAGAAATGACAATTAAAGGCCTTTTTTTTTCTTTTCTTTATGCATTTTTTATTTTTGTTGTCATTCAGATATATCTTAAAATTCATAAAATTTATATTGTATTTATTGTTTAATCCTATTTAGCAATAGCAATTTGTTAAAATTTATTTTTTCCGTTGTAGTAAACTAAATTTTTCTTATTGCATATCATCCGTTGAATAGAATATGATTATTGTTGTAGTTTTTACTATTCTTATTATTATTATTATTGATTTTAATATTGTGAGTCTTAGTATTTGTCATTGTTCACATAGTGAAATTGGACTATGTATTAGTTAATTGACAAGAATAGGTAAAAAAGTAAATAAATAGAAAGGATGAATAAGTCATTCTCTGAGGTGGCCTTTTAGTAGAAGCAGTGAGAGGGCAAAGACATATAAAATTGAAAATATTTCTGTCATATTTTAGAATTATTATGTAACCTCTTTTCTTTTTATAAAAATAAAATTTGGTAAATAAATCTTTAGGTTTAGAGGGAGAACAACATTCACATTTGTAATAAATATATTCTTTTTAATTTTGATTTCGAAAGTTAATAGATTGTAATGAGTCTAAAACATTATATCATGGACGAAATTAGCGAATGTAACTACGATGGATGTGAACTTCCCCCCCTCTACCTTCCCAGCTAGACAAGAGCAAACTTCAGTGGCCATAGATATACACTCATTGTATCATTGTTCTTCCCGAGTTGTGAATTAAATTTCCTTACATACCGCTTTTTATGTCTATCTTTAGTGTAAAACGAGAAATCTGCTAACATTACGTAGGCCCCTTGTGACTTTCTGTTTCAGTAATAGTTGAGGAAGAGTATGGACAGTGGCAGTTTACGTAAACACTAATGCGGTAATTACAATCTTCTCGACTGAGGAAGTGGATCCCCATTCCTGAGGAGTAATTTTGACTTGAGTTACAACCCCTAACTACCCAGCTGACAGACATAGAGGTACGAGAACACATCTCATATGTGACCTAAGATGAAAGGCGAGAGAGGACGCCATTGCTAACTCTTTGTTAGAGAGCTTTCAAACAGCTCTCAGGGGCGACGGAGGTGTGGCTTGGAAAAAGAGGAAGAAGCCAGTAGCTGGTGGTAACTCAAGTGGAGTGTTCTCACGGCCCCCGCCGCTCGGCAATTTACAGCTACTTACCTGGCTAATAACGGCCTCGGTAATGACGTCATATATCTTCCGCCGGGGAGGAGAGTCTCTTCCAAAGAGCTAAAACTACCTCTCGGATCGGGAATCGGCTCGCCTCTCTTGGAATTATACTTCTTTGTTCTGGACCGCTTAACCTTCCTTCACACCGACTCTCGCCATTCAATCTAGAGAACTTTCTCCTCTCACTTCCTCATCTCCTTAGCATTTCCCGAATCTTCCATAAAATAATAAAGCCGTACTTTATGCATTTACAATTTATTTAAATAATGTCAGTTCTACAGAGCCAGTAAAAAAAATACTAATTTAATATTTGTATTTTTTCTGTCTCCTAATTCGTTCATTCAAATTAATATTAAGCTGTAGCTAAAGAACTACAGGATCTGTTTAGAGGATCTGCTCGTAATACCCATTTTTGGTCGTGCCTCATATATTTTTAATGCCTCCTGATCGCAACGGAGAAGTTTTGAAACAAATAACCGATCAGGAATGTTTTATCGAATTATAAAGAGCAATGGATAACCAAATCTAAATACAAACACTATGGTAAAGACTAGGGAAGTAGGTTCTAAGAAGACAAGACCTGTAAGAGAAGAAGCGAATTGAAGGTGGCCACCTGCTTTTTACTTCAGAAGAGGATATGAATTTTACCCCGAAACAGGTATTAGATTTATCTAATTCTGCCTAGGCCCATCTAGAACGTTCTGCAGTTACAAAACCGGTACTATAGCAACCTTTGAGTCAGTGTCAGATTCCGGGTCAGATTGCGTATCTCACAACGTCGAGCCAGTGAAATGGTAAGTGACAGTAATTAGTAAGTGCAGACAATTTAACAAGTGTTGTGAGGTTTCATTGCAAATAAGCAAATTCAATTAATTTGTATATACTTGTTAATAAGCTATTAGTAAATTATCCTGTCTATTTATTTCTTTATTAGTTAGTTAGGAATCCGCATGCCCAATCCCTGTCGTCGGACTCCAATCCTCACAATCCTCCCCGGCGACAAAAACAGAGAATGGCCTCGCGACTTCCTGGGCCTTAATGCCTAACCTTATTAGGAGTGGGGTTGATGGGCCCCTTTTCCCTTCACCATGGAGTTCACTTATTTGATTTATTGTTATTTTTAATTTTTATTTTACTATAATTTATTTATTTTCTGTAATTTCTCTATGTCAGCAAATTACAGGATATTATTAAAAAAATAACAGAATGTTATAAATAAAGATTTATTTAAAACAAANAGTTTTAAACGGGAATAGTAGGATTCAAAGGGATAAAGGATATCTGAAAATTTTTTGGGGTAGATCATCAGATAGGTTAAAAAAAAAGTTTTCAAAAATCGTTTGGTAATATGAGAAAATGCATGATCAACAAGAGCCAAACCTAAGCCGGAACTTAAATTTTCTTTAAAATGATTAATACTGGAATTGGAGTTAACTATAGTTGTAGAAAACTGAGAGAGAGAGTGTGTTGTCAAATTATATATATATATAAAGGTTGTTATAGAGGGGTAGTACTACAAGTAGCCACTCTATTCCTGTCAGTCCTGTGGGTGTTATTGCCAAGGGTGGTATAATTGGTATCTCTAGGACTAGTATGGCAAAGTGTTTCTAAAAACCATTTGTAAATATTATACTCAAATTCCTACTTTCACAAATTTATTCATTGCACTGGATACCAAATATTTTTTGATAGAACTGAAATGTTTTTTTTTTCTTTTAATGGCGTGTCAACCTTTGGTCATTAACACCAGGGAGACATTATTAGAAACGGGAAGATATTTTCAAGAAGAAGAATTTCTTAGCAATAGGTCATGGTGGGGTAAAATGTATTGTCAATGCGAATAGTTATTATGTGGATGGACGTAGTAATTTCTTTGTACTTGAAAACTATGAAATTTATAAGAAAGAAAAAATTGAGAGAGAATAGAAAAGAATAATACTGAAAATGCATCTAGATAAGATTTAATAGCCTGCCCTCTTTCAGCCTGAAATGTTTATCACTCTAAAGTTAGGGACTAAAGATGCACTTAGATACATTTAATGAAAGTGCATTTCCGATAGCATTATTTAGAGCAATCCAAACTAATGGAAGAATCCGTGCTGAATTACTCCACTGAATATGAATGAGCCTTTCCTATCGACCGTGAGAGAGCACCCATTGAAACATTTATCCCTCCAGGCCTAAGCTCTGGAACGTTGCGACAATTTTAGCGCTCCCAAACTGGAAAGAAACACATAAATTATTAAATTTACAGGCTCCGGGACTTGTCTGACTCTGAAATCCTCTCCAGACAACTTCGTCCTCCGAGGTAAATCTCATCTTCCTGAAACTCTATTTTCATTTTTAATTCGCCTTTGCAAGTAATAGTTAAATGAATTTGTCTAAAAAAAAAGACAACACATTTTATATTAATAATTAAGTCAACAAATTATCTGGTACGAATACATCGTATGAGTTTTTCATTTGTATCTACTGAGTATATTTCAATTGATAAATGTTAGTGAAATTATTATGTTTTAAATCTTAAGAAGCTTAAAGTACTCATAAGTAGATTAATTAGTCGGGATTTGATAAAAAAAGAAAAGAAAAAAAAAGCTTAGTGCAATAACTAAATTTTTTAAGTTTGACTAACATTTCGGACAGAATTTTAAGATTTCTGTGGGCTGTGTAACAAAAGAAAAAAGTTTATAATTGCTATACGTTAAATTTAGTATTATCAAAAGATTTGAGAAACACATAATTGGTCAACATATACAAATAAACATATGCCGACATGGTAAATCAGGGTAGGGAGTCAAGTACACCGTGGAAAGGGGAATATGACCTGTCTACAGATGATGAACTTCATAAATCATAATGTAATTTTAGGAAGAATGAAAATTATGCTATATGTGAACGAAACATTTATCCTTTAATCGTTTATAAATTGTCTATTTTTTCAGTGTGTATGTAAAAAGAAATGGATATAAAAGATGTTTGTAAATGTTGGCTTCTGTGAGAAGTGTAAATTTATCTTTTTAATAAAAAATAATTATTTTTTAAAAGGTTATTTTGTCTGTTCAATGTATATTGCAGCACAATTACGAATGATATTTTGCTGACATTTTAAAATGTAAATATTTATTTATTAAATTCTGTTCAAAACGTAAAAAACAATTCTAATTCGATTTCATTAATAAGCTAAATAAACATATTCAATATCACTACGAAAAAAAAAATGACCCATAGACCCCCTATTTCTGAAAATATAGAAATTAAGGTCCTGGAGGTCGTGTGGCAATCTTCGTTTTAATGGACGGGTAGTATAAGAATAATATAATCATACACTGTGGATACCACCAGCCAGGATGACCGTACACTACTTCAATCAGGTGAACTAGACTTACCTCTCTCAACATCTCCTAAGAACAACTCACCATAGAAGGTAGATGGTTTCTTTGCATATTTTAAAATCAAATACTCATTACACAATAAACTCTTTAACAGACATATCTAATAACACAAGACATTACCCATCAACAACTAAAATTGCAAAACAGAAAATTCTACCCAAAATTTATAATAAATTACTGCAAAATATCACTAATCATTTCCACAAACAAAAACAATTTTCCAATTTAAAATTTCATTTAAAATATCTCTATTAAGTCTCCAAATTTCAGGTAAAGTAACTAAAATTAATAACATTAATATTAAAATAAATAAGTCCCTCTTTTAAAAGGATGCCAACACAAAGATTGGAACACATTAACACAAATCCTCACATGTACCACTATGCACACAAAACAATCTTGACCGAACCCCAACAAATAATCTCCAAGGGCAATAACTCTCCATTTGAACTTTAGTGTCTACAGGTTCATGTTCTGAATACAAAGTTTCATATCTTTAGTGCATAGACGTGAGGAGTCAAATGAACGAGAGGTCGGGAATAGGTTGGCGTAGTGTGACAGTCTGTTAGTATAGTCACCTTGGTTTTCATGAAGTAAGTCTAGGAAAGAAAGTAAGACATTGGATTTAAGTTCAACAGCCAGTTTTAAACGGGAATAGTAGGATTCAAGGGGATAAAGGATATCTGAAAATTTTTTGGGGTAGATCATCAGATAGGTTAAAAAAAAAGTTTTCAAAAATCGTTTGGTAATATGAGAAAATGCATGATCAACAAGAGCCAAACCTAAGCCGGAACTTAAATTTTCTTTAAAATGATTAATACTGGAATTGGAGTTAACTATAGTTGTAGAAAACTGAGAGAGAGAGTGTGTTGTCAAATTATGTGCCAGTTCTTTATTTAACTATATCAAACACTTTGTAAGGAGGAATGAGTATCAGGTAAAGGAGTGTGAGTATATATTTTTTTTTAATAAAAGAAAAGGGATTTTTACCTTTATTCATTACCCCACAGACTTCTTTCAACCACAGCAGGTGTAAATTCTACTCTCTCAGAATTCTTTTTTTATTTTTTTATTTTTTTTTACAGAATAAATGAAAGCTATGTCTCTCTATTTAAAATATACATTGNAGTAGGCATAATTTGTTGAACAAATTAAGAAAATAAATCATAAAATTATTAGGCGCATGTATAAAATCAGTGGCGGATACTTTTTTTTATCACAATAGACTAAAATTAAAGTAGAGAAAGGTCTAACAAATAAAAATTTTGCATAGTCAATACAAAGCATTTTATTACCCTTACGACAAATTTTATTAACTTGTTATTCTTCCTGGCTCCCAATTATACAAACATAATTTTGGATTTTTTTCAGAGTTTTATAATCTATTCTATAATAATTTACATTTTTTAAACTGTTTGTTTAAGTAAAAATCACTTAATTAATTGGCTTTTGAGATTTTTTTAGAATCTTTCATACTTCTTATGTACAGACTGCTGAGTTTATTAAAGATAATCTAGCCAATCAATTTATAGCAATAAAAGCAGAAGCTGATAAACATAGCGAATTCTTCGGTAAAGTACTTAATTAATAATTATATTTCAACGTTCCATGTAATATAAACCTCATTCTTATTTCCTACTAACAATAAGAAACAAATAAAATTCTGAAATAGAGAGGCAGCACAACTTATGAATATTTATATATATATATATAAAGTGTATTTGTGCGCGCTATTCATCGCAATTTTTAACTAAAGAAGCCTTCATAAAAGAATGTCTGTTCGGTTTGAAAAATTGTAATAATTATTCTATACCATGAAAAGAAATTATAGAAGAAAATGGGTTTGAAATGTAGTTTTAGGATATTAGTGTTTTACAAATACTTTGAAAAAAAAAAAAATGTTTATTGCTATGGGCTAGATTAATCTAACAGCTGTTTATGGGTAAACATAATTTTTTCAACTACACTAGGAAGCCATATTTTGAGAAATATTTTCTTAAAAATATGAAATTAATTTCTTATATGTGTGTTTAGTAAGAAAAATAATAATACACTTTTCTGTTTTATATATATGTGACTAAAACTTAAGAGGCATAAGTCGGGAGTAAAACCTGATTTTCTGATTTCTATATTGTAATTTTCAATTAGGAAGGCAATAAATGTATCCAGAACCCATCCGTCAATCTGTCATTGTACGGTTTTAAAAATATTTATAAATTAGATAAAAGAAAATTACATTTTCATCCAAACAGAAGGAAACTAAATCGGCAAATCGGGAAAACAAGAGTAATGTTCCTAATTTCAAAGTCAATCTTTCTTTTGAATTTGCAATTTCTATGATTTACTTCAAGTATTTGCTTACATTCCATTATTACATGATTAAATTTGAAGCTGATAAGCTCAGAGTCACTGACTGGATACCATCCAGACAAGATCAACGCGGAGAATATACACCCAAGAAATGATTCTTGGCATTTTTGAAAGCGTCAATCCTACAGTGTCTAGACAACATTGAAAAAATATTCGGATAATATTATTTCAGATCAGATTTTCAATCACGGCAAACAACTCGACTTTTAATATGCCAAAAATATTCACTTTTCATCTATACAGAATTATAAACAAATATTTAAAAAAAATATATAAATGAAAAATAAACCTAGGATACTTGAAGGCTTCCTTGAATCTTTTTAGATGTATTTTTTTTAAAAAGGAAATCAAGCTATTACTGACTACTGGCTTCCCCACAGTACGTCCTGGCCAACTCTGTTGCGACACAGAAGAAGTGGACCTGGCCTCGCCATAACGTAGGACCCCCCCTTGGAGGCTACCCCTATGATGGCAGGACTACCACAGACTGTAGAGGCACTGACTGGGAATCGGTGCCTCCTTAACTATACTTAACACGAAAACAACCGTACAGTCGATTTGGGATCCAGTGTGAGTGTAGGAATAGACTTGGACCATTCTCAGTCTAGCAAATGGGTATCTGTCCAGCCTCGAACAGAAAATCTTGGCATTCATTTTTCGAAAAGACCACTTTTCTACTGATATGTATGTATTTACATCATGTCTGTAGACGATAAATATACTATACAGCCAAATGTTTTAGCTCTCCGCTTTAGAATAAATCCAAGAAGTCCACAGTTTCTTAGCCTTTTAAAGTGGAAAAAGATTCTTCAAGAGGAAACGATTCTTACTAACCCAAAGACATGCTAGCCAAAATTTCACACTGACCTCTTCCATTTTCAAAAAAAATATAAAATAAAAATGACTAGAGTGTAGTAAAGAATACAGTGAAATGTCTTCGTGCCATTTACTAATAGAAAGTACCTCAAGTTAAGATTGTGGAAAATACAATTGAGTTCGTCAAGAAGGTCAATAAACCTTCGTGGATCTGGAAATTTTAACCGACAAAGAATTTATAGAGCGAATGATGAATAAAAAAAAAAATAAATGATGTCCCATACATCCCGCATGGTCAGCTCTTTGAAGACAGTTATCATACTCATAAAATACATTGAAGATCAGCTATTTTTTTCGAACATTATTCTTTCTTAATA
>KZ809672.1:17512-52784 GCA_000696205.2 Oncopeltus fasciatus
AGGGTAGGACTCGATAATGTATTTTTTTTTAAATTTTGGTGACATTTTTTTTATTGCTTTCAACAAAACTTCAACATTTATTTTCAGTAAAAAACGAAACCAGAATTTCAAGGATAGAACCAAATAGCGTATAGAAAATTCTGATATGGGAGTGTTGCCTTTGCATTCTCCCTATATATTTGCACCTTACTGAATTCGAGATGCCATGCTATATACTTGTGAACTATACAAAGCCCAAAACACTTAATATTAAACACAAATTAATCAAGCTAAAAATCCTCAGTGATAACTAGGGTATAAAAGTAATTTATAAAAATTTACTTTTAGTAAATACAATTTATTACTTCCCTCATAAATTGCTAAAATTGTTAAAATATAACTCCATATATTGCTAGCTTAATTCACTGAAGTTAACTTTCAATGGGTATATTGCAACTAATACCTCTATTATTAGGTATTAGTTGCAATATACCCATTGAATATATCGTTTTAGTTACCTAGTCGATATATAGAAGCGGCTTTCGGTATTATAACCTTCGCGTCAGTAGACTTCCACTTATCACGTTTCTTTTCAAGACTAATTAATTTTACTTACTTATTTGTTCTATTTTATTTAAAAATGGAAGCTCTAACAGGTAACTTATCATCTGCCCAAAAAGATGAATTAATGGATACTGATTAACAACAAATTGCTATTGCAAATGCTCACTGTTTACTTTATTGTCATGTTTACTTATTTGTATAAATTAAAGTATATATACAACATATACATACATGTATTTTATATCAAAGATAAATATATAAATTAAAATAAATGTTGAAAAACAGTTTTTTTTTTTTTTTTAATTTTGTTTAAACTCCTTTATTATGAGAATATACAATTTATCATCTCAAAGGTTTCATATTTCTCTAAGGGAGTTATCACATATTATGAAATAAATTAACTTTTGTGAGAACAAAGCATTAAGCTCATTAAAGGCCAGCTGTAGCAAGTGTGATAACAATATATTATAATTACTGGGATTTAAGATGCCCAAATACCCTAGATAAGTCTAAATAAGGACTAGAAGATCTTAATTTAGAATTATCCAATGAGAACTTATGAAGNTTTAAGCTTGCTTTATTGAAGTAATTTCGCCTTAAAAAATAATTTTATTTATTTATCTACTATTGAGGATATGTTAAACAGATGCATTGCGTTCATTTTAAAATTAAATCATAGTTGTTTTATTTTACTTATTTAATTTATTAATGTTTTACTGTACTTAGCTCATTTTTAATTGTACTACTTCTTGCCTATTGAAATTACAGAGAAGTAAATCAAATTTATGTCAGATGTAACATGGATGGGTGTCATTCAAAAGTTATTTAGGAATTATCCTTAAGTTTTCTATGCAGTAGTTGCTTTATTTAAATGGGAGTTTCGATATGGACAGAGTAGTCTTTTGCTAAGGGGTGTACTTGCCCCATACATTGGATCTCCTGATGATTAAACAATACTTAAAAAAAAAAAAAAAACCTTAGTTTTTTAAAAATGATTTTTGATCTAATAGGGAATTATTTTTTTTTATAGTTAAGGAGGCAACCTAATCTATTGCCTCCATGATTCCTTTTTTGTCTAGTGAATTTTGATTGTTATTAATTGGATTTTCTCATAGGGCCACTGCATACTTTTAGCAGATTTTTGTAGAAAATTAAAGCTAACATAATTTTACACTATAATGCGACTTGTAAAACTTAAAAGTATCTCTACCAANACACACACACTATATATATATACATATGCATATACATGTCTACACACTAATATTTGAAATTTTTAAAATGATGAAATAAAATTTGGTATTGCTTTTTAAACAGAATATTCTTTTATAGGTATTCTTTTTTAAATCTATAAGATTGGTTGATAGCGAGTAGGAGGGGGGCAATAAAGGGAGAAATTTAACAAAAATTTAACATTTTATTATCTTGTTACTAAACGTGTTCATAAAGAAAATATTTCATACCAAAAAAAGGGATAAAATTTATTTTTATAACTCTTATGCTTTATATTATTTTTTAGAAAATGCTTATTTAGCAAGATATTTAAGAATGTAATTTTTGAATATGGGGGCCCACATATTTTTAAAATATGTTAACCAAATTCAATATTTAGTCTTTTCAATGCATACTACTAAAACAATTCATTTTGAAGTTATTATTATTTAGTGGTTATTTATAAGAGTAGAGGTTTTAAGGAAGACCAAAATTATAAAATTTTTCTATATATAATTGTAATATTTTCATTGCTATTTGAATAACAAAGAAGTTTATAGACCATAATAGGTGTAAAATTTAATTTTCTAGTATGTATGTTAAAAAGTTTTCTTAACAATTTTGCTAAGGAAGAAATTTATAAATGTAACCACTTACATTAAACCACGAGAGCACTTCCCCTCTCTTCCTGTCTGGTCAGTCTAGAGCAAAACTTGAAGATCATACCTTTTATGCTCATTGTTCTCCCTTGTTTTTGAATTAAATTTTGTCATTTGTTATTATTTTTATCCACTCTTAATGGAAAATCTGTTAAGATTCTGCAACTTCTGCACGAGTACATTTTATTAATGTCAGAAGTGAGTTTGCCTATTTGAATAAAAAGTAATGTGAGCGGTTTAAACTAGTTAAATTTCCCTTATCAATTAGGTAGGGAAGGTTCTCAGACCCTCTTTTACATTCCTAAACATATTCTCTAATCATTTGTCATTATCATAATGTTTGTTCCATGTTAAAGGGTAAAAAATTAATCATCTGCCTTTTGTCCTTATTTTGTGCTTATGATCAAGAGCAGAAATCAAAGGCTTGTTTTCCCTCTTAAAATTTGAAATTCTACATTCCTAAAAACTAAATTTCAAATATGGAATTTAAATAAAAAAGAATGTCCTTTTATCTTCCAACCACTATATGCTTTAGATTTTCCTTGTCTTTTACCAGTAAAATTTGCTGAATATTTATTCATGAATTATTATTCATTCAATTTATTTTTGTTTTATGTACTCTCAGTACATTTATACCTTTTTCCTTGTTTCAGAAAATGACTGAAAAATGTTTCAAGAAATGTGTAAATAAGCCTGGAACATCCCTTGATAGCTCTGAACAGGTATGACTGTTACTTGAAGAACGCTTATCCAAGCTAGAAGGTTTTATTAAATCTCTCTATTAAATTATAAAATTAATTTTTAATATAGTCCTGCTAATAATGAATGTAGTATTTTAATAGTCTGATATTGTAAGCTAACTTAATGCCAAGCATAAAAAGGAAATATCATAATGAATATATCAGCCTATTTTTTTTATTTTTCTCTAATGTGTAACAATTGAGGATCATGTAGAGAGAAATTCTTCAGTTCTATTTTAAACTCATATAGCTCTGTACAAGCTTTCATTTCTTGATAAAAGACTGTGTAGGGTAGGACTCGATACCAAATCGCCAGACAAAGTACCTAACATAGCACCCAGTAAAATTACTTACACTTTTAAAAAAACCATATTTATCAATTGCTGTTTTGGTTTGTAGGAGAAAAAAAAGATTATTGATTTTCTCTCAATGAAGATATTTAAAAAAAAAAATCAATTCATGCAAAGTAAAATAATCTGACCTTACCAATTAATAAATTGGTTGCTAATTGTAAAAAAAAATTTTATTTTCTTTATGCTCTTAAAAGTGACATGTCTAGTTTCATTAAGAAAAACAACTTATAGTGGCTTCTAGATCTTTCAATGAAAATTTAGTGATATGGTAAATCCCTACACTTTATTGCCCTATTTTATTATTGACTCCATAATCTTATTTTTTCAATAAAAATATTCTACTGTTTCATTCTATTTAATTTTATATTTCTGCACAAAAAATCCCCTTTAAAGTTTCAGTTTAGGAGCTCCAGTTCTATTTGTAAAATTTAGTACGGTGGCAAAGTACAGCTCTTAAACTAAAAAAATATTTAAAAAAACAATAATACTTATAAAGTATTCATAAAAATGTTGTCCTTTTCTAGTTTTGCTTTCTCTAATTTGGTTATGGGAGTTTACTGATTATTTGTTTTCTATTGCTCCTTGTGTTCATTTGACCTATGAATAATCTAATTTATCACCCTAAAACTCCCATCCTAATCCTATTCATCTGACCTTTCTTTATTATAAGATGGTTTAATCAAAATAATCATTGTATTTTAATGTATTCTACAAAGGTTCTTACTATCAGATACAGGTTTCTTAAGGTGTTAGTTAGTAAAACTATTCATTTATTTGATGATATGGCCACTATCTACTGTTTTTAAACTACTCTTTCTAGGGTATAAAACCTAAGATAGCTAGGGTTTCTATCTTTATAAGTGGTTTCCACTCACAATTAAAACTTTTATTCATCTGAAATGCTCGCACAACCAACAGTGGGTTAATATTGTAGAATTATAATTTTATAGCATTTCTCTCAGTAGTGGTACAAATTAATGTGTTATATTTTATTCAATTAACCAACTTCTTTTTTTTCTCTTCAGAAATGTGTCGCAATGTGCATGGATCGTTACATGGAAACATGGAATGTTGTTTCACGAGCATACCAGACTCGGATACAAGCTGAGCAAATGAAAAACTAATTAGAACTTTGTGACTTCAAATAGTTCTTTGTAAAATAGTTGATCTCTTCAGTGATGTGGAAGACTGCAAATTTTATATTCCACTGAGGATGTAGTTAGTGAAAATGTGATTTAAAATAATTTACTACTAAATTTTTAAAGGACCATAATTTGTAATATACTTTCTGAAATGTCATCTATTCTCAGTAAATGCCTTTTATTTCAAATAGACATTGAGTTGTACTTTGGATTATTCTTGAATCCATGCCACTTTTTAATTATATTCAACTACTATTAAAATATCTTTACCTCTGATTTGTTTCCAATATTTTCCTATTAATTTATCATTTTTTGTAAATAGGTACTGATATTTTAAATAATGAATGTATGAATGAACTGAACATATTCCTATGGTTTTTCCTTTTTTACCATTGTAATATATTATATGTATATTGTTTTGTAATAAAAGCATTTAAGTGATTGTTGATAATGTTATCTTGGGTGAATTTTGTCATTGCTTTAACCTTGAGATAGATTAGAAGGTTTTAACATACTCTAACATAATCTAAAGAAAGAAACAGTGAGAACCAATCAAAGTCTTCAAAATTATAGTTATGAAATATTCATTTATAAAATTTTAATTTCAGGTAAACTTCCCAATAAATTCTTTGTGCTCTCATAAAAAAATAAGAACTTCTGATAGTTTAGTGATATGTACTGAAATTTTTTAAGTTCAATTAATAGTTAGGAGGGATAAATCCCCTCTTCAAAAATAATTTGCTGGTTTATAATATAATTTTAAAATACAATTAGATAATATGTAAAACTGTGGCCACAATGAAAACTGAGTGTCGAGGTTGATTTTATTGAAGTTAGGTTAACTTGTAATCATTGTATTATGATGATAAAATATATATTTTTCTATATTTATCTTTATGGCTAATATCAATAATTATGACGTTTAAGAAGGAATGGCCTTGTGTGTTGCAACAAATGGACAGAGAGAGCCAGCTGTATTGAGGCTCTCTGGTCATCTATATTAACCCACAAAAGTAACTACATATATAAAATAAGCATATTATCCATGTTTCATTGAAGATAGATGTAAATTAGGTAAATTCATAATTTGATCATAAACATCAAAAGCACAATGCTGGGGAAAAGTGAGTTAATATAGATTAGGCTAGCTTTAGTCCAACTAGGAACTGAAAAGTGAGAGGAGGCACTCAACCCCCATATTTTAATCTCAAATAACTTCCATAATTTATGATTTTTTAAAAGTATTACAGAGCAGAAACTTAATAATATATTTTACCCTTACTATGTTTTAAAATTTCTTTCATGAAAGTGTTATGATGTATAAATTTAGGAAAATTATGGTTTTATATTTTCTCATATAGCTAATAATAAAGATAATTCAGTTTTAAAGTTTAGTCTCTTTTTAAACCTCCCATCTTCTCTTCATTTAATTTCAGTTATTAAAACAGCCAACAGTTTGCAGAAAAAATTAAATTCAAAACATTTTTTTTAAATTTCAGATGCTAGAGAGTATAATAAAAATTTACAATATTATTTAAATNTAATATTCTTCTGTGTAGGATTGGTGAAGATATGAAGAAATTTTTCAAATCTTTTAGGTTTTAAAAATGTGATAGCATAATTTCTTTAAGGGAATATCTAAATTTGCTTTAGTTACCCCTGATGTTATGTTGCAGATAAACTACCAATCCCATAGGTCCAATACTGTCCTTTATTATTTTTTGTTCATTTACAGACATACACATGTATGAGTGTTTTATATATTTATGGAGCACCAATGGTATAGTGTGACTGGCATGGTAAAGTTTTGTGGTTTGAATCCTGGATATCTGTGCCTTTAGTCGTGGTGCTAGTATACTAGCAGGAGGTTAGTACTTCTCCCTTCTGATCGGCAACTGAACTTTCCTTGGTTATGGAAAATGATCTCATCCCCTCAAATTGATGAGATCTATAAATGTACTGGTTAAACCCATCTAAGGGAATAAAACCCGCCCAGAGACTGGCCAATCTCTCTTCACTCCTCTCTGACAAAAGGCAAGATATCCCCGAAAATTTTACTCCTTGTGGTTTTAATCCTTTAGGGGGTGCACTGCACTCTATCTTACCTGTTTTTGATTATAATATATATATATATATATATGGTGTGTGTGTGTGTCTGAAGTATTTATTGAAGAGTGTGGTTGGATAGCCTAGTAATATTGTAATAATATTGTCATTCCTCCCAAACATATTGGTATTGTAATAACATAAGCTAGACAAAAATTAATAAAATAAAGCAACTATCTTAAACATGCTGATTATAGGATTTTAAATAAATGTATAAAAATTAACTTACCTTTAGTTTTTTGAACTTTTTGTTATGAGGTGCATTCCTAGCTAATTTAATTCATACAAATCTATTAGATTTAAACTATTTGTTATTAATAAATAAATATAAATGTTTCATTTTTCATCAGGGAGGAGTGCAGAGAGACTCATATTATATATATACATGTAGTACTAAGTCCAGTCAAAAAGTCATTATTGAGACTTAAACTGAAGTGCTACTAAACTTAGGATTAGGAGTCTATGTAAAATTAAATTAGGGCTTGGTGCCCTGCTATTAGGAACCTCCTGATCTGGCTAGCCTGATGATAATTGAGAAAATAATCTTTCTGATTATATACTCTTTAGAGTAAATAATAAAATAAAATTTTTTACTCACTTCCTAGTTCAAAAATTTTACCTATTACATAGTATATATATGATGGGCTATCCAAAGGGAACACAACAATTTTAAGAGAATTATATTAAGAGTTAAAACTTAACGAGCTATAAATCAGGTCCCGAGCTCCTTCCACACTGAAAAATATGGTAAAAAGTACCTTTTTATTCAGATTGCTTTAATCAAATTAACAACATTTCAATTTCATATAGATATATTTCAAATAGACAGTTTTTATAAATAGTATAATACTTTAATTTAATATTTTTTGGAAATTCAGTTCAGTATCCAAAATTATACTAGTTTTTAGAACAATATTATTAAGCCTGAATTCTTAAGTGCAATATTATACTTTATGTCTAAGTTTTGTACTTAAGGTAATGTTACAACATGACTTATGGTAATTATTATTAGAAGAATGGATAACAGACATATTAAAGAATTAACAGGAATCCATATGTATATGTCTTCCAGGTTTTTGATTTTTCTTCTCTTTTTATATTTGATTTTTTTCCCTTTCCTATCCACATTGGTTGTAGTAATGTTGAGTGTCAGTTTGTTTTATATTGTAAAAATGGAATTTCTATTCATGAGTCTGTATAGGAGTCCTTGTCGTCGATTGAGTTCTTGTCTTTTAATTCTAATATGTTCACCACCCCATGTGAGTTGTGAGTCAAGATGGAACCCCAGATAACGAACGGAATTTGAGAGTGGTAAAGGAATATTGTTAAATTTCACAATTTTAGGAAAGTTTTTCATCTGTAATTGGAAATTAACTTAAAGAGCATTTCGCTTCATTAATTTTTATTCTCCATTTACCAATTATTAAGTAAATATAAATTAATAATTACTTTATTGTATTTGTATAATAGCCAAGAATTTAAATATATAACATTAAATTATATATAGTGAAATTACATGAGCCTTTCAGTGGAATATAAACCAGTAGAATATAGTTTGTGATTTCCTTGTGTTAATAAGTTTCATCAACCAAATTTACATTTAAAAGTTAGGTTCTTGTACCTTTTCTAACTTTATTTTTACAGGCTCCAGTAGACTCATGCTTTACCTTTTTCTTGAGGGTCTAAAAGAATTATGGGATTACAACTGAAATCCCTGCTATTCTCTATATGACAATAATTTCTTCAGACAGTTTGAGTTATGACAGTGAGTGACAGTTCATTCTAAATATTCAAAATTAAAAGTATTAGCTTCTTATGGAATTTTTATTTTTTTAATGATAAGAGTAGTGATAGAGAATTTTGGTGATATTTCCTTTTATGCTCAGTCCTCACTCTTGCTAATAAGATAAAATTAGTTTTTTTTTAGTAATGAAATTTACTTTATTTGCTTTCACTCTTTACAATTAGAAATTTAGTTTTGAAGTTATTTCTCTATTTATTATATTATAGTATCGATCTACACCTAGAAGAGAAGGTTTAATTTATTTAAACTATAAACTTAATATTAGTTATTATTAGCATTGCGAAAAAAAATGTATGATACGAAACAGATTTAAAATGTTATTTTTATGTCTATAAAGTTGTTCAAAAAAATATTAAGAAAGATATTTAATAATGTAAATTCCTGAATCGGACAGTCACTCTTATTTTATAAACATTGAAACAATATTCCATATTTAGGCTTTTCATTTGGGAAAACTTATGAAAGGAATCCTTTTTTGTTCAAATCAGATAAGGGATGGGGAGTCGGTTTAGTGGAAGACCAAAATTTACCATCGTGGTTTGTGGTTATTAGGTATACATAAGAACTTATAGAATATATTCCCGACTAGTCTCGAGAAAATTGTAATGGACTTACCTTTTAATCATATTGTTATTTCTAACTTGGAGATTAAATTTTCTCATTATTCTCTTATTTATAACTACATTTAATATAATACAGGAAATCTCCTTAGATTACGCAGCTGCTATTTGAGAGACTCTTTGATTCAGTTTGATGATAAACTACGTTGAATACAGTTATATAAAAATATATATTTATGCTATTTGAATAACAAAGAAGTTTATAGACCATAATAGGTGTAAAATTTAATTTTCTAGTATGTATGTTAAAAAGTTTTCTTAACAATTTTGCTAAGGAAGAAATTTATAAATGTAACCACTTACATTAAACCACGAGAGCACTTCCCCTCTCTTCCTGTCTGGTCAGTCTAGAGCAAAACTTGAAGATCATACCTTTTATGCTCATTGTTCTCCCTTGTTTTTGAATTAAATTTTGTCATTTGTTATTATTTTTATCCACTCTTAATGGAAAATCTGTTAAGATTCTGCAACTTCTGCACGAGTACATTTTATTAATGTCAGAAGTGAGTTTGCCTATTTGAATAAAAAGTAATGTGAGCGGTTTAAACTAGTTAAATTTCCCTTATCAATTAGGTAGGGAAGGTTCTCAGACCCTCTTTTACATTCCTAAACATANCTCTTTTTCTATATATATATATATATATATATATATATATATATATATATATATATATATATATATATAACTCTTTATTAAAAAAAAAATTATTCTGTACATTTTTTTATACTCTGTAATTTTTGATGGGGTACATTGTTGTCCTTGCTCGTCTATCCCGGGACGTAACCTGTCCTCAGAGAGGAGCACAGGTTAACCCGCAATAGACTATCTGGCACCCATCTTCTCCTTATCCTAGGATAAGAAGGAGACTAGGCAGGGAGTCAAGGAGGGAGTTGGAGGGCGAGAAAAATGCCAGTGCATTCCCTTGATATTTTAACTAAACTGGCTGGAGTAGGAGGTCCTTTGGCCACCTCCTCTTGAGGCGTCGGGGGGGTGGTCGGGATGAACTTGGGATGCCAGGGAGAGGACTAGAGGATTTGGATGTCCTTGGAGGTTTGTGTGGAACTTATCAAACCTGGAAATTTCCTATGTGTCAAACTTTTATTAGTTTCTTTGTGTTATTAGAAAATGGAAACACTAAGAGTAGAGATAATGATATGGAAACTACGATGCTAAAGTATTCTCTTTGTTTAAGCAAGCTGTTGCTTGACTTACGTTCTTTAAGGAATTATTTTTTTTTCTTTGAAATAATTTACAATTTTATAGGTCTTACTTTTTAAAATTTCCTTTATAAAAATTTCATTCTTGACCTTAGGTGAACTGTATAGTCAATATAATTTGCTTTGTAAAGCGCTTCAATAATTTTTCTTATTTCTATATTTCATTATATGTGTAAAACTATAAAAAAAAAAAAATAAATAATATAATCATACCATACTCTAAGATGAGTCTTGAATGGTAAAATACAATTCAGATTTTCAAATACATTTATTTCCATTCTCATTACATTGCCTTAACTTAGTATATAGTTAGTACTTAGTGTTTAACATATTTTACATTTGTTCGTGTTATAATAATTGATTAAAAGATATTTCATAGATAAAAGTTATACTTTTCGAAGGTCATTAGAAAGTTCTGGAAGTAAGCAATCCAAGTATATCTGACAGTTTTATGGAGAAATAAAAAAAGGCGTATAATATGTGGTGCAAAACATTCGGGTTTTAGTTGCTGGGTGTATATATTCATTTATATATCATATATTTATATTCCTTTCTGGCTAACAACTAAGTATTAAGTTCTCCCTAATAGAGACAAATGTAAATCCAGTAGGTCCTCTTTAAGTCGCACCCCTAAGGCTAGCACGAAAGAGGGATAATTTGTGATAAACAAAAACTTAAAAACAACAAATTTGGAACTCATGAAATTTAGCGGACAAGGAAAGGGTGTTCGAACACTTAGGTTCCTCAGATTACAGTTTAACTACATTGATCACTATGCTAAATCTTTGCATAATTTTATAATCGGAAACAACTATATATTTGAACAGTATCTGTATTTCGAACCATTTTTGTACTTGAAAAATAATTTTGAGTCATGAAATAATTTTGTAAACTTGTTAAATAAATAAATGTGTGTTATAAGCCGAACAAAAATACTCGGAAAAAATAATAAGTCAAGTACAAAGACATTATAAGTTAATGGATTTAAGTGACAGTGTGCTGAGTAGTGTTAAAATACTAAATTTGCTTTTTTATGAGAATATTAACAGTTGCTCTTTTCTTAAATATCTTCGTTGATATACATTTCTCTTAAGAATGTAAAGCAATGTTGAAAAATTTAATACTTCTTTTGTTAATTTATGTAATATTTATATTAAATACAATTGTGGTAAAATGTCGATTCTAACCCTTAAATTTTTTAATTAAGATCAAACTATAATTCTCAGTTATTTATATTTATTAATAAGTATGTGAGGTATGCTTCGTTGACTTAGTTTCCTATGCATCTCCTTTGTTTGCAGTATTTTTCAAATTGAATAATTTGGAAATAAGGATTTTATTACATTTGAATAGATTATTATTTTTAAAAGGCTAAATCTTCACATTTATAAAATAATTGGATGATTTGTTAGATGTTTTTCCTTCATACTATAGTGTTTATGTGACATTTCCTATTATCTAGTTCAGCACTATGAAATTGTTCCATTCCTATTATCTAATTTAATGCTCATTTGATTCCTTGGCTGCAACCAAAAAGTTGTAGTAGGAGAAAGTGGTTTTCAGAACCTGTAAATTTCAATTTAGGACTCAATTGGATATCATTTAATATTAAATAAAAAATTTATAATAATAAAGATACTGACGTTTATGAATGTGTTGAGATCAATTTCCACTATTCCTCCAAATATCACAGGTTGCATTGTCATGGTCATCAAGTTGTGGAGCTTTGTTTTCTGTTTCTGAGTTCCATCTACCCAGTCCACCATGTAGCCAGATTTGCACAAGTTTGCACACTACAACAAACATTCATAACTCATGTTCACGTAGGCTTCGTCGGTCGTCAGATGTATTTACCATTTCATCTTCCGGGTTGGACCGAGTCAAATTGTTTGATGTCAAACAATTTGACTCGGTCCAACCCGGAAGATGAAATGGTAAATACATTCATAACTCATGTTACATTGATATTTGAGTTTTATGTACAATGAATAAGGTAGAAAGGAGTTTAGGGAAAAGGCTTTAATATGCCAACGTTTCGTCTTGCAATACAAGCCATCTTCAGGGTTGATAATCATGGCAGGGAGAGTCTGGGACCGAACCTGACCCTATTGAGACACTCATACTGCACAAGGTCAATTATCTTCTTTCCTTTTTTAAGTACGGATAAATAAGTTAATTTTAATTTAGGCAAGTTATCCCATGGAAACATTTTTTCCAAAAGACTTCATGCAGCATCTGTAGTTTACTGGTAAGTGTGATGTAGAGGAAAATGGTCAAGCTCCAAGAATTTAGAACTAAATTCTACCCCATTATTTCTCTAGCTAGCTTCTAGACAGACTGTCTAGTGTACACCCTCTTTCCCTGTTTACTCATTCTTTTCATTCCCCGGATACTCCCACGCGCTGGCCTTCTGGCCTTTTGCTTCTAACTGCCTCCCTGACCCATATTTCTTTGTTTATAAAAACTTTGGTAAAATCTTTCTGAATATCCTTTTATAATAGTTTGGTTGTTCTATTTTCATCACACACTCGGATACAACAATCGCTTCCCCCCTCACTTGACCTTAGAACTGAGAACGAAGTAAAATTCTTCTTAAACAATCCATCAACCTAATGAATTTAATTTTTTTCTTCTACTGATTCTATTCAGCAAATCATTATAGACTGAGCTATTACCCTCCACATCCAAACTTCCACCCCCTAAAGAACTCTTTTCTGACTACATTCAAAATTTTAAGGTCTCTTTGTGCTAGACCATAATATTATGGCATGATCGCATCGACCTACTGATTATCAAAACTTCATTAAACATAGCCGCTTACTGACTAAAAACCTTAGATCGTATTATATCGAGTCTTTTTACTCCTATATTTAAACTCTCACCGAAAGGAACTAATCTCTTTTGAACAGTCAAAAGGTGAATAATGATGAATCATATCTAATTGGATCCTCTTTGGCATGTGAATGGTTCCTAGTACTTAAAACAAAATGATTGTCTCGAGTCGCTTTAACTCCTCTTTTATATTCCGTTTATGTATTTTTTTTTTTACCGAATTAGATGAATTCCTTCATTTACTTCTTTCTATGTCTCTACCTTTCACTAGATAAGGAAACTAGTTGGAAAGCCCAATTAAGAACAATTTGGAATTACAAAATGGAACTTGGTTGGGCGCTGTCAATTCCTCCAAAATTCACAGTATCCAGTCTTTACAGTCTGAATTCATTCGCACTATAGACGGTCTTCAAAACACTACTCAATATTAGAATATCTTTTTTTTCTCTTATATTTTCCCTATTTTCAGTTCAAACTCTTTAAGCGAATACTGTAATATGAACTTGCCACCGTCATCAAAAGAGATTATAGAAGACATAAAAGACATTTTGGGAGTTATTTCAGTGGCTCTAACCTTCTGCGTGCAAATAACTAACTATTTTTTTTTTTTCCAACAAAAAGTGTATTTATGCTGAAATTAAGTTATTAAAAATTTTATTGATAAAATCATTAACAAAACACTTTTTTTTTAAATATGTTAAAAAGTTTTTCTTTTTCTTATTTCAAAATTTTTTTTTCTTAGTTTAAGGGTTTAAAGTGAAGTAGTAAATAAGTGAAATAAATCATTTTTATCCTTACCTGGTAAGTGATCTCGTTGCTGTACCAGCAGTATGCGAACAAAATACACACCACCACGAGTGTGATTTCTCCAAGGTTCATAATGACATTCATATTTATTCCATCCATCTGAATAATAAAATTTGTACATTAGTCTCTCTGTCATTTAAATGTTTTAAAAATATATATCATTACTTCAGTACCAAAAATACACACAAACCTGAAAGCTTCATTCTTTAATATTTTCCTTTAGGCGTACATTGGACGCCAGGAATTTGTAAAAAGAATTTCAAGCGTTAAACTTGCTAATACTAATATATATATATATATATATATATATATATATATATAGTATATATACATTTATGTATAATTTTATGTATAATTTTATGTATAATTTTATAGGGTCATACAATTATTATTAGCTTCATAAAAGGTGGACCGGTGAAAATCCTAAGAAATTTTTCATAATTCGTGTTATGGTAATTGTCCATTATTTGATTTTATACAGTAAAATCTGCCAAAATGTTGTCACTAATGAATTAGGTAAATATAGATAGATTGAAGCTCACAATTTGACAGCATTAGTTTAATTTTACTTGGAAAAATGGAAACCTCGATGGTCCGAAGTAATTTTGCCCTTATCTTATCACAACTAAATGTATCAATGATAAATACTTACAAGCAGGAGAATAAATATTCCTGTGCAGAGCATAATGACTGTATTAATACACTGGAAAAGTATTACTCCTTCGGAGGCCTCTTTCAGTTTATCGCAGACTCTAAAATGATAATGAGAATTTTAAATAGAATATAGACCTCTCTTCAAAAGTAATAAGTCTATTTATTTTCCATCAATATAATAACAATTTCTATGAGTAAAAGATAATAATGTAAAAGAAAATTTACCTAAGAATCTGGCAATGATGTCTTATGTATTTCTCAATCTTTGTATCAGCCTTATTTGAGCCATCGAGAGTAAGATGGGTCAGTCTGTACTTAAGGATCTCTAGTTGACACAGAAGGTTTTCCGACATACAAAAATATATGTTGTCGAAAATGTAAAATGTGTGCCCACAAAGGCATACATTAGACCCCTAAAATAAAATTCCTTGTATTCAACCATTAAAAATTATTCATTAAAAAAAATTTATTTAACAAATGCTCCTTTTAGGTTTTATTTGCAAATAAATATCATTAATAAATGTATCTTCAAATCCAAATAATAAACAACATTGTTTTCTTCATGTATTGATTTAGTTTATAATTATTCTCAAATTTAACTGTTAATTAACTCAAAATTTAAATTTAGTCGTAGTCAAATTTCGTTGGAATTCTTGGTACTAAGTGACATTTGGAAGTAGTCTTCTACTTCAGTATCTCTTCATGAATTTTATAAGTTCTATTGTTTTGTTTTATTTGATTTTGAGGAGTGATACATAGAGAGAACTTTTGAAATATCAATTTTTAAATTTAAATTTTGCTTTGAGTACTTTTTTAAAGTATTATAATTATAGAAATAATGTCTTCTAAGTAAAATAAAGATAATGATATATGTGGAAAACCAACTCAGATTGATTTATGTTGTTCAATCCACATTGATTTGTATAATATAAATATGATGCTCGCTTATTAGTAGGCATAACAATAATTAGAAAAGCATAGAGTGCAGGATTTGTTTTTGCAACCTACATCCTTGATGCTCTAATTTCTTGTTGCATAATGCTCTGTTCACGCATTATACTAGTAACAGGTTACGTAGTCTCAAACTGATATATAATGTTAATGATAAAGGTTATATAATTTTTCCAACTATTTGAAAGCTTAATTAAATCATGAGTTAATTTAAATGTTAACAGTCATGTATATTATTTACGTTGTCAACAATCCTTATTCTCCGAAAATATTGCACTAATTCAAACACTTTTTTTTAAGCTTGAGAATGAATTTGTGACTTGCATATCCATAAGCTTTTCCTATGGCGTAGTTGTTTACTTTTAAACCTATTTAAAATAAATTCTGCATTTTAGTGGCAGTGAGTATGCGCTCGCTGCAGTTGACACGAATACCCATAATTTTATTTGGTGCTTGTTTAATCGAATTTGGGGCAATGTTTCTGTAGAAAAAGGGTTGTTGGCAAAAGAAATAATATATATATATTGAAGAAAGAAACTGAAGAGTTTCAACAATTTTTCGTGCAAGGGAACAGAATAAAAAATCTAACTGCCCAGCCAGGACACGAATTTGGATCTCCTGCTATGATGCCTTAATGGCTGTGAGGTATAAGGCGGGAAGTAGAACAATAGCTGACTGCACGTGAGGTTTCAATGGCTTGATCTTGGTCGAATGGTAAAGATTTTAAGGAAATTATAAAAAAAAAAAAATCCTGTCATTTCACAAACGTTTGTAACCATTTTTATGTTGTCGTCATATGGTCACCCACGTCAATTTTAAACAATAAATGCGAGGGAATAGAAGCCTGTCTCGTCCAGGGCTCGAACCTGGATCTCCTGCTGTCCGAGCCGACGTGCTTCACAGTTACAGCACCAAGATAACATATTCAATTCCCCGCACTCGTACTGGGTGTTTAAACCTCCGAGAAAGACAAATACAGCGTCTTATGCTTGAAGGAGCTGACATTGTCAAGCTACTTATACGACTCTCGTTATTTACTTTTAATGTTATAAGTATTGTATTCTTTGTGGTATTTTATCTCACGTAAATTTATAACAATAAAAGTAAGGGAAAAGAATAAATGGGAATAGGATATCTCCTGGCTGAAATAGAAAGATTTTTTATTCTATTCCTTAGCATTGATTGTTAGTAACAATATTTTCAGTGCCGTTGGGCTGAAATAGAGTTCTAATTTATTAAATATTTAACAATTGCTCAGAGAAAGCTAAAGCTAAGATGCTAAAGTTCACCACCGATTGATAACAGCGGTGGTAACTTAACTGGAAGAGATAAGAGAAGAACCACTGTGTCCAAGTGTCGATGAAGACGGGCCAGGTGTCCACAATGCGTGTCTTCTCCTGGTAGAAGATGGCGAGGAGGAGCGGTCTGCTGAGCCAGTGGAGAGTGATGCAGGAGCCGAAGGTGAGGAAGGACGCGAATCCCACCCAGCACTTCCTCAGGCGCGTCCTTACGAGGGTGTCCACTTCAGGCTCGTCCACCTCACTCAGCATCTCTGTGAACCCACATTTCCCCCACCATCCCACATGTATTTACCTCACAATAATGTGAAAATAGATGGATATGTTATGATGCTGAGATCAAGAAAAATAGGTCCTTAAAAATTATACATCTTCAATCCCATAGCTGATTTAGAGGTGTATTTCCTTCACGTGTTTTTCAGGGAGACTTATAAGTGACTTTTTTTTTCTTCAAATTTTTGGCTAATATTACAGCACGAAGAGCGAAGATAAAAGGGAATGATGTATGTAGGTTTTTACAAAAGGTTTATGAAATATGTGAGACTCGACTTTTCGTTTTCGATAATATTTAACTCTTCTTTTTTATTTTTTATTTTTTATAAACTTTTACTTATTTATTACATTCTGTTAAATTAAAACATTTAGTAATTTGAACACCACAATAAATATTTAAAAAAATGACATTCAATGTCAATCACATGAGGAGAGAAGGTGACCAATGACCCCACTCTCAAAAAATTTACAGATTATGTCCCCAGGTGGTCACGAGCCCATCTTTATTTGTGTCGACGGGGAGGGTTGTAGGGATTGGAGTTGGAAAACAAGGTCTCTGTTAGAGGATTAGGATGGTATGGCAGTTTACTGTGGAAAAGGATGAAGCGGGAAGAAATGAGGTCTTGAACAAAAGGAATATTAAGATCGTGGTGAAGGGAAGAATTGGATATGTAATAGGGGGCATTTGCAATTATTCTCAGGGTTTTGGATTGAAAGGACTGGATTTGTTGGATTTTGGAAGGCTTGGCGGCACCCCAGATTTCTACTCCGTAAGTCCAGATTGGTCGTAATAAGGTTTTTAGAGCGTCATTTTGTTTTCTATCGTAAGATTGGATTTCTTATTCATGAGCCTGGATAAAAGTCCATATCGCCGATTGAGTTCTTGCCTTTTAATTTTAGTGTGTTCTCCCCATGTAAGTCGTGAGTCAAGATGGAACCCAAGGTAACGAACGGAATTTGAATGTGGTAAAGGAATATTATTAAATTTCACAATTTCAGGGAAGTCTTTCTTCCGCAGTTGGAAATTAACTTGATCGCATTTTTCTTCATTGATTTTCATCCCCTATTTTCCACACCATTGTTTGATTTTTTCGAAGTGATCTTGTAAATTCTTCTAGATAAAAAGATTCTTTATCTTCGTTTATGAGAAAAAAAACAAGTAGGCTATTAATTAAAATAATATAGACTATTTTAAAAATTATGTTGTAAGACTTTAATTTTTTTATTCGAAATTTATGAAAAGTAGAATTACGGAAGAATGAAACTGAGATACTTGAACTACCCTACCCTTTTCTTCTTTTGGATATTGTTGCTAGAGACAACTTCTCGTTGTCATTTTTTGGCTCGTGCATTCAAGTCAGTCATTCTCACATTCATATATAACTGTTCAGTAAGAGGTGCTCCACTCTGATGATTTATTGTGAAAAAAAAAGGTATATTAAGGAAAAAACTTCAGAAAGTCATTTAGAAGTTTTCACAGATTCAGTCTCCTTTAAAAATACCTAAATCTATATTAGGTGCAATTTAAACCGTTGAACGTAATATTTTTGTACAAGGTAGGAGAGTTTTCGAAAAGAAAGCCAAACTGAATAACTGTCTTTATCTCAGTTATTTGTGTTTCGAAGGGGGGGGGGGATATATATATATTAAAATATGTGTACCCACACAACCATCGTTCTAAAATATCATTTTTCAATATTTATAAGATAATGAGAAATATATAAATTTGAAAATGCTAGGATGGTTTGCCGTCTCTTCCCCTTATCTTCTTTGGGTATTTATTTTCTAATTAATCTTATAATTAGCTTGGGAAAGAAAATTTTATCCAATGGATAAAAGTCAGCTGTTGTTAGATTAATTTTATTTAATTTTTTAAGTAAATGATTTGCAATTATTTTCAAAGCTGCCGTTTTTCAAGGTTTAGGTTCAAGTACACATGTATATGCGCACGCGTGCATGTGTGTGTGTGTGTAGGCTATATAAACCCAGGGGGGAAACACTTGTTTAGGAGTATTTGTTCTCGACCCACGGCACACTAGAAATAGCGTGGTCAGCTCTCCATTCTGACCCCGCCTGATTTTTTCCCATTCAGTGAAGTGAATGAAGTGAAGAACAGTTCTCAATTAGGGTTGTATGTTCCCTAGGAATCCTCTAGTTCATTACAAACTGAAGCACAGAAAGAAAGAAAAACACCTGTGCTCTGAGAGCATTTGTATCTGGGACCTTTGGCTTGGGAGTCCAGGACGTAAACCACCAGACTACCCCCCTCCCCCCCCCCCCCCGTGACTAGCCAGAAAATTTTGATCGTTGCAGATTTTTGAAAATGAGAAATTCGCGTTGTTGTCTAAAAGAACCATCTGTTCTTCAATTATTGTTTATTAAACATTACCCCGCATTCCATTATTTCAACCCCCGATTCGATGGTGTTGAATAGGAAAATCGAAGTTGGATAGCTTTTCAAACCAAAATATAGGGTTGTTCTATCTTCATAATTTTGGTGTAGAATTCAGTAATTTGCCTATCCAAGTATGTATTGATGTGTCTGATTGATAGTCCTCGTTAGATAAACATTTGAAATGTCATTGTAATCAGTTTAGAGATTCTTTTTATAGTATCTAGTGTGGACAAAACCATTATACACAAATTTAGGAGAACAGCAGAGAGAATTTATTTATTTGTAAAAAATATACTTATTGATCATGGAAATATGAACATATTTTAGACCCTAATTATTTAAAAAATTGAACAATTTAAATTATATTTATTTAATGAAAGATTTATATAAATATAACTGTGTAGATGAAGAAATATTATAAGCCAGAGAGAGAAATAATCTAGAAAAGCGATGACCAATATGAAGCTGGCTTTATAGTGACCGGGGAAGAGGAGTTTGAAAGTACTCAACCATTAAGTTCGTAAATGTCTCCTTAACATTAAAGTCTTTTTTTTTATAAATTTTAGAAATTTGAATTATGCACCTATTATATTCAATAAAATTTTTGAAACAAACGAAATTATTAATCATATAGTTTTGGTACCTTTCTAAACCCCCTCCTCTTTCATCTATTTTGCATAAAATATAATTCATCCAAGCATTTGCTATTTCTTAATAGCATTTATAATAAATAACGGCTCTTGCCTAAATATCGAATTTTGTTTTTATATTATACAAAAAAGAGATCCCGTCCAACACTTGAAATTACACTATCTTGTATTTTTCTTAATATTCAGTTTAGAAACAAAAAACATTAAATTTCATACATTTTTAGACATACAGTTTACACTTATTTTGTTCTATAAATTTTTTATTCCGTCGTTCACAACAAAGACCCTCCTACACTTCTTCTCACTCTTGATCGAATCCAGCCATTAAATAAGCTCATCCAATGGGTTGTATAAAGGAAATAAAATACCGAATTCAGTTTAATTATTGTAAAAATTGCTGGCGCTAGATTGCTTACACACACACTCACACAAACACACACACATGTACACGAAAACATACACAATAAAAATAAATAGGAGGAAGAAAGAGCTTAGTAAAAACAAAATAAGAGAAAAAAATGTACAGAGATTGTCTTAAATTTTTTTAGGAGATCGCTCGTCCTTTGTAAGAGAAGAGTGAAGAGAGACTCAGTCACTCCTTTTTGACAAAGGGCGAGCGATCTCTACATAAATTCAGGAAATACTCTTTCCTTTATTTGTGTGTTCACTGAGCTCTCTCTTCCTCCTGTTCTTATTTATTACTTGCATCGCTATATATATATATATGTATATATGGTATGTCTTACTTCAATCCTCACTGAAGAAGGGCGAGAGATCCCGGAAAATTTTACTCCTTGTGATTTTTTCTTTTTGTGTGTTCTCTTCACTCTTTATCCCACCTGTTCTTGATTACTACATATCGCAGCCGCGAGTGTTTCATTTTCTATATATATATATATCACAGTGAGTAAAATTTTCGGGAATCCTTCGCCCTTCGTCAGGGAGGAGACTCTCTTCAATCCTCACTGACGAATGGCGAAAGATCCCGGAAAATTTTACTCCATGTGNTAGTATAATTTAATTTAATAATTATATTATTATAAGTAAATTTATTAATAACTTAATATAATTTCTTTATTTTTTAAAGAATCCTATTTTTAGCTTCTCCACTGATATTTCTTTGGAGATCTCTAAAGATTTGTTGAAGTTTTTCATAAGTCGCATCAAATTAATGACGCATATTTCTTTCATTCTCTATATGACATCTGCTAAAAAGGAAATCTAAAAACCCTTTGGGTGTTTTTTTTTTTTTTTAGTTTTTAAATAGGCGTTTTGAATAGGAGCGAATTTAGCTAAAAAATATCTCAAAGCTCTCTTTAAAATTTTATGTACGATGTCCGTTAGTTTTCTTATGTAAATTTTTGCAATTTAATCACATTTCTATTGCTTTATTCCTTAAAATAAAGGGTCCTTATAATTCGAACAATAAACCTTAGCCAATTAATAAGAGAGAATATGATAAAAAAATCTATCTGTCCCAGCCAGGACTCGAACCTGGATCTCCTGCTTGCCGGGCCAGTATGTTTCCATTGCACCACCGGGACGAGCTAGATAACTTATTAAATTCCCAACACACTAGCGAGAGCCTAACCTACGAGAAAAACGAATACATCGTCTTATGCTCGAAGGAGCTGACATTGTCTAGCTTTTTATCGACTCTCATCATTTACTTTTTTAAATTTTCATTATTTAAATACAGTTGTGGTTTATTACCCCACGTAAATTTTTTATTCTATTCCCTCTCATTAATTGTTTAAAATTTACGTGGGATAATATACCACAACTAAATTTACATTTATAAATAAATCTTCGCTTCTGATAGATATGAAGTCAGCCTAGACCGGATGACCCCTCTGCGAAACTGCTTTGGCGAAGTGGAGGTCGAGACATTACTCCAAGATGCTCTAGTGAATTCTCGCGAAAATGGCCACTCTGGGACTAGCACCGTTGGAGAACGGCCAGACACCTAAGTCACCTTTGTCAGAATCGCCTGGGAAAACTTTGACATTTTCGTGGGGTGTGAAGTACTCGCATGGGAGAGTAACATAACAGAGAAAAATATTTTTCTCTCACTTCCTTCATAAAACAGAATAATTTTAATAATTAAATTATGTTTTGTTAATTAAGAAAAAAATTAAATTTGAAATGGAATCTTAATTCCGAAAACCACTAGGAGATAAAAAAAGGGTAATTTATTTTTTCAAGTTCATATAAAAATAATTTCTTTAAAATTTATTTTATTAGGGAATAGGCACGCTTTATCAGTTTCATCAATTTTATTCAAATTTTAAAACTTTTTCGCACGTCTATCATAATTTTTACAACCATATTTTGGATTTTTAGGTTGAATTGAATTGAATTATATTGTAGGATTACATAGAATCCAATAGCTCGATTATGATCATATAATTGTATGAATCATTTTTAAATTTTTCTGTTTAAATATTATTCATTGCAATTTTTTAGTGCAGGGGAACAGAATAAAAAATCTAACTGTCTAACTGAATAAGGACACGAACCTGGGATCTCCTGCTTTCCGGGCCGGTGCGTTACCGATTACGCTATCTGGAAAAGTCTAATAAGTTATTAAATTCCCCGCACTAGTGTTGAGAGTCTAACCTCCGAGGCAGACGAATATTTCGTCTTGTGCTGACTATAAAATTATTGATTCCACTTTCTGTAGAAGTGGAGAATTCATTTGTCAATAATTTTTAGTGCAAGGGAACAGAATAAAAAATCTAACTGTCCCAGCCAGGACTCGACTTTCAGTGCAAAAAAAAATTGTTAAAATTTACGTGGGATTAAATACCACAAAAAAAAATTTATAAAATTAAAATTTAAAAGTTAATAACGAGAGTCATTTAAACAGCCTGACAATGATTATTCGTTGGCTTCGGAGGTTAGACTCTCTAGTGCGGGGAATTTAATAACTTATCAGACTTGTCCTGGTAGCATAAACCGGCCCGGATAGCAGGAGATCCAGGTTCGAGTCTTGGCCGGCACAGTTAGATTTTTTATTCTGTTCCCTTGCACTAAAAATTGTTAAAATTTACGTGGGATTAAATACCACAAAAAAAATTTATATTCATTTGTTAATTCTTACTTGACCTTGAAGTTTTACTCTAATCGTCCCGTTATTACTGTATTATTGTTTTCTAAATGACCTTTGAACTTGAAATCGCACAATTCACTATTGGAGATCCTACCTACCGTCGAGTAAGTCCATCCCTTGTTTGAGGGTGGCTCTGTGTCTTATGCACTGGACTATCTTGAAGGTCCCCACGACTCCCGGGCCGGCCGCGAACACCGAGAAGAGATTCGCCATGATGTCGCCTCCCGAGAACTTGATGATGACGGCTATGATCATCGCCCAGAAGTTGAAGAAGACGTTGATGAGCAGGACGAACCTCAACCTCGAGAGCCACCTCCTCCAGAATGGCGTTGGCGCTTCTTCTGCCCACCAGCCGTATATGTTCAGCCAGAATATGATAGGCCAGTGCCAGATGTCCGTCAGTTTTGCCCTCTCCCAAGGCCACTGAATTCCCAGCATGGCACTGAAATATCAAAATCAACACATCAGAAGAGTTATATTCCAGTTAAACAATCCACCCACCTTGAAATTATTTGGAAATCCGACGAATGTGAAATCATTGCATACTAACGTTTTGCAGAGTTTTGTTTAGGTTTCTCCGAGTTTGTTCCAGAAAATTCCCACTCTTTTGCGTTTGCTACAGATATAATACATAAACATAAAGGTTATGGACTGTAAGACAATCTGGTATAAGTAAATGGTGGAACAAGTCAGAACAAGAATTTGAAAATTTACTTATCAAAATTTTCGGGGTGTTCCTCCGATCGTTGACTGTTTCTTTGGTTTCAAAAAACAGCTTTCAGAGCTTATACCACTGTAAATTCCACCTAAGGTAACGGATCTCGTCTGGTTCAAAATTTCAGCTTCACCGCTATGTGGAAGTCTGCAAAACCTGTAATTTCTTAAACCGTAGTAAATCAGTTATTTCGTGAAGCGAAATTTTAAAACTGATGTCAGGAAAATTGCGATAGTTTATGCGACCAGAGAAAACAATTAACCTTGAAATAAGGAAGTAACAAGTTACTTAGTGTTAGAGAAAAATTGCATGAGATCTTGACGGTACATTAGCTAATGGCAAATGGGCAAAGGGTCACATTATCGTAAGGGGAATAACATGAGGACGGGATCGAAAATGGCGCACAATGAGATAAGGAAGTGCATTGCCGCGCACTCTAGCGGAGCCACTAACAAACTCACTTGTACCCGCTGATAAGCACAGATAATACAGAGTAATTGCTTTAAAATAAAGCATTTAATTAACTTGCATTTAAAGAACAACTGTAATTACCTGCTTAGGTACTAAAACGAATCCAAAATAACAACAAAATAAAGGTCATACTAAGGTTACAATATTCTGTCCAAACTATTTCAATGTTGATGTATTTGTTATCTGTGATCTAATTATGTTAGATTATTTCATGGAATGCACCAAAATATAAATAACGTGCAACCCTGCCTTTCTTAAATACACAGCCAGTTAATCTTATAATATTATTTGATTTGAGCATATCTTGGGTTTATCTCGATTGTGGACACTTTGGGTGTTACATATACGAAGATCAGTCCAACAGACGAACTTACATTCTCATATATTTTTAATATTTACATATATAACTTATAATCTTGCTACATATAACGAATGTAATATTTCATATAATAACATAAGCAATTGTTATATTTTAAATTTTATCAAATATAAATGCTTTAAAATTATATTTTACACGTATTATGATCTATATATTTTTTTAATAGTGCAATTATTAATGAAAATGTTAAAATTACAAATTCTGGCAGTCCAAAATCACACACACACACTTTAAACTTTTATTGCAGGATTTGAATAAATAATATTTAATCTCTTTATGAATTCATTTTAAATTTTGAACTATATTTAGTTTTTAACTATAATACTGTTAAATAATTTCATTATTTGTATTAAAACAAAAGTAAATTTACAATTAACTGATTACTGTCATTTATTTTTGTTTTTGTAATTAAAGAATATGAAAATAATAGTTCTTATTAAAATCGAGACCTTTCTTCTCTGATTACAAAATTTCATTTTGAATAACTTCTTTTTTTGTGTTTTTATTTTCAGAAAAAGATGACTTATTGGCTGAAATATTACTGAAGTTTTTTAAAGTTTAATTATTTATTTATATTTCCTCTTGAACATTTCTATGTAATTTGTTGTCCTTTAAAAACAGTGCAATGGCAGTAAATCTATTAAATTTAATTTTGAATTATGAATTATTTACTAGCATATAATAATATATTACGCTATTTTATAGTATAGAGGTAAAATGAGGGTGTGTGAGGGGGAGGGTGTGTGAGAGGGGTGAGTGAGGGAGGGAGAGTGATTGAAGGGACAGACAGAAGTTAGGAGTGGAGTGTCGCCCCTCCCTTGAAAGTTGTATTAATTACCCCTGCGCGCCCTGTGGACCCTGACCTAGCCTTGAAGGGTTCGAGATATGCCCGTGAACTGTCTGGCACCCTTCACTCCTGTCTAGCCTTTCTCCCTTGGTCTTCCCATTTCTCTGGGGGGTTGTCAATGAGCAGCAGTAGTGGGGGAATTCGTGCTCTCAGCAGAGTCACTATTGCCCTGAGAATACTCCTACTATATGAGCTTTATCATGATATTATGTGATAAACCTCCCCCATACTTATATATTTGTTAAAAAAATATATAAAACTCCAAGAGATCAAAAATAATAAATTCATAGGGGGTGATATTGGATAACTATATAATAACTGCAGTAAACTTCGGACAAATTAGACAAAGAAAAAGTATCTTTTTATTTTATTCACGTACCGTTAAAGATAAATATAAATAAAAGTCAATTAAATATAATTTACATGGAAGAGAGAAGAATGAGTGTAAAAGCTTGTTCTAGACTGGCCGGGAAGGTGATAGACGGAGGGAAGCCATCACATAATAAGCGTTTCATAACTAGAGGCTAAGTTTCCAAATTTATTCCGTGTTTGCTTAAAGTTTTTAAAAAATTAAAAAAAAAATTAGCTGTTGGGAATGTTAATTTTGTTTATTACTACCAGATTTAAGAAGATTTTTCACAATAAATTTATTCAATTTCCTTGAGTACTACAAAGCCACTTTAAAAATAATGTCCCCAATTTTGAATTGACCATATATATATATATATAACCTTCTTCGGAAATCCACTTTCTGTTGAATGAGTTCGATTATGGCTGAAATTGGTCATGAGTAAGAAGAGAAATACAGAACAGTCAAGTTGAAAAATGTCAGTATTCAACTAAATTATTTTTGATTGAAATTAGAGTGGGCTTAGGGTAAGACCTTAATTTATATTCGTAGTTTAATCTTCGTTATTTGAGTTACGAAATAATTAATAAAATTTTTAGTTGGAAATAATTTTATAACAATATATATATTTTAGCATTTATTAGCATTTAATCGTTTAATTTTATAACATTTATGTATTTAAGTATTTTTTTTTAAATCATATTTTAACAATACACAAGAATTTTATATATTTACAGTTTGACTTCGAGGGTTCTTTTTATTTTAAAATGCAAAACGTCATTAGAATTTTTTCTGCAAACCGTTGAATAAGCCTTTTTTTTTTTTTTTTTAAGTCAGTTCCAAGGGAGTATCGTTTTTGAATATGGTATAATTGTTTAAGCCCGATTTCAAAATAAGAAGTTTTTATTTTCTTTTTTCATATTTTGAGTGGCATTTTATTTTTTTATTTACATTGCAATTTTTTTTATATTTTCATATACTATCCATTTGGCAATTTATCATGGTAAAATTTTCAACCTAAAATTGAAATTTTAATTTTTTTTTCCTATCTCTTTGTATTGCTCAAGTTGGATACAATGATCGCCCAATCTTTGCCACTACTTTCGTAGGTAAGTGAGTAGTAATAGTGTAGAAAATTATTTTTCTCCAGTCTGAACCAACCAGATCTCATCCATGAGTTTAGTTCCCATGTTCAGTGTATTCAGACTTTAATTTTCTTTATTCTTGTATTATTTATTGAATTTATTTAATTTTTTTTTCCAAAATAAAATGTCACCCAAGCATATGATCTTCATTTCTCACCCTTGACATCCTACAATTTATTACAGTTCACTTTCCTGTGCCACCAGAGATTAATACAAGTTTTGACATTCCTCTTTGCAACAATAATTATTTAATCAAATATCCTCTTTATTATTAGTGCTATGAAAAAAAAAAACTTTACATAACCTTATACGCGAAATAAATATTTTTAGCATTAGAAATAAATAATAATAAATACATTTTATGAATTTGTCAATGAATATTGAGTGCTTTCCCAAATCTTCTCTCCTGAAAATTCTATAGTCAGGAACCTCAGGAACTAACTTTTGTTCCTTACAATATATTTTTGTTGGGGAGGGGGGATTTTATGATCATATTATTTATTTAATCTTATTTATGTCTGTCTTTTAAGCTAAATGTGAAATATGTTTAGTTCACGCCACGCCCCCACTTCATAATTTTGTATTGTGTAAGGGGGGATGATTAAAATATTTTATAAAGCAAAAGAAACTCTACTGACCTCTACTTTTATATTCGCCCTGCCTCTGTAGAATGGCTACGCAGTCGAACCTCCAGAATTATTTTCGACGTATGAAATTTCTTCGTAATTAACTATCAAATATTAACAAGCTGTCTGTTTGCATACCACTCTGCTCTATAATTTTGTGTTCTACGTGAGAGTGAATATAAATTTCGATAATAATTATTTATTCAGTAGAAGATCCCTTTTCCTTATTTTTCGTTACACGTGCATTAATATTCTACATGTATGATTGGTTTAATCATATTTTAAGGGAAAACAGTGTTTGAGCAAATATAACTTGGGTTGGATTGTATAAATGTTTTAGTTATTTTTTTATTTATTTATCAATAATTGAATTATATTCTTTGGAGAGGGAAGAAATTGCTTGAGTATAGAATATTCACATCACGAATTCATTTTACAAACAAGTTTTTCTACTTAGATCACTTTTAGTTCTATGCTAAATGTTTTTTGGATTTTATTGTTGTGCTCTCCTTGAAGCATGTCCTCATGCATGCCTTCTCTTGGACATTTTGAACTTGATGGCAGAGCACCATATCAAATTTATGATCTAACCATATCTTCTTCCTTTCTGGTATCAACATTCATCCTGTCTTCTTCCTTTAATCTGATGTTAAAGGTCCTTTTTTCTTAAATGATTTTCTTATCGACAAAAAAGAAGATAGGAAGTTATATATTATTATCTTTCAGCATTTCCAAACAAAAAATCTATATGAAGGCGAATTCCAAGAGGAATAATTACGAAAAAATAGTAAGTGTAATTTAGTACATTATTCTACTAGTAGTTAATTATGTCATAAGGAATTTATTAATTTTTTTCCTATTTCATGGATCGTCATGTAACCTTCAAAAGTGAGGTTGTTCCTCAAAAATGGCGATGTACTGCCATCTGTTTGGAGTCACTCGTATTTAGCAACCTCATACAAAATACATACTTGCAAGCCCAGTCATATGCCTTTGAGTTTTGGTCCTTTGATTAACATTAAATCTTGTGTTAATTAGAAAGAATTAGTCTTTACTGTTCCGGATAAAATTTAAGAATGAGAAAAATGAAGTGCTGTTCAATACACTCTTGACAGTAGTATGTTTAATTATGTAATAGTCCATTTTCTTGTTTGACTATCTTAGCATACAAGAAACATTCGTGTATTTCCTTAATTTATTTATTAAAATGAACATCTCTGACAACATTAATCTAGTTAGTAGATGTTCTTTTTGTTGGGGGTTCGGTAAAAAAAATTAACCCAATCAGGGTTACTTGTTGGATAGGTTGTGGTGTTGTTGAGTTTGTTGGCAGTTGTGTGTGTGTGTGTTTGTTGGTAACCATACTAAAAAATAACCTGAAACTAGGGCACCGCCACACACACAAACAAAATATATGCACCTGTTAAGCGTGTGTTTGTAAAATAGCGGGCAATTACATTTCAAGATGTCAAATTATCAATTGTTTATCTATGTCGTTGTGATCCTCGACCATATTTAGTCTGAAAGGCGAAGAATTTTCACAATTTAATAATACAATTTAATGTATTTACCATTTCATCTTCCGGGTTGGACCGAGTCAAATTGTTGTTATTTGCCGAGCTTTCGCACATCATGTGATGGCTTCTTCGGGGCTGAAAAGAGAACAACAATTTGACTCGGTCCAACCCGGAAGATGTAATGGTAAATACATCTGACGACCGACGAAGCCTACGTGAACAATACAATTTAAGTTATTTTCAGTTAAGTTGTATCATTAAATTGATACAATTTAATTGAAAATAAAACCCACGATTGTTAAAAATTGAATATAGATGTACAATTTTATTTCACATTAATGCAATAAGAATTTGGGACTATTGTTTTTTTTAGGTCAATTAGATAACCTGGATAACATGTATATATATTTTTTTTAAATTTATTTATTTTTATGTGGTTTCAAACGAACGTTTTCAGTTTTCTTAGTGCAATGCCGCTCTCAAATACAAATAGAAAGACTAAATAAGTTAATGGGTGAAATCGAACTTCTTAGAGTAGAAAGAGAATTACCTTAAATTTTCATTGGCTACAAATTTTTTTTTTAATTTAGCGAATTTCGTTTAAAGTATCATAGACTAACTTTACTTTACCCTCTAATAAACAGGAAATCCCCACTTAAACACTCCCTGAGCTCACTACTCTACAAGTCGCTGATCCGCCCAATACTGACGTACTCCTGCCCTGTCTGGTTCGGCGCCAGTAACAAGACCATCAAACGACTGGAAACATTTGAAAACCGCATTCTTCGCATGATACTCAATGCACCCTGGTTCGTAAGGAATCAGCAGATCAGGAGGGAACTGGGAGTTGAGCCCATCTCTTTTCACATCCAGGACCTCACCTACAAACATCATGAACGTCTGCCGCTGACTTCAGGAGCTGTCACCTTCCGTCTCGGAGCAGTCACCCAGCGACGCCTCAAACCTAGACTATATCAGCATATACTACTTTAATAATTTTATTGTATTTTTGCTTTCTTATGTAAATAGTATAGTATTTATTGTATACATACCATATCTTCCATCTTGTGTAAAAAACAACTGTTTTGGACCAAGAATAAAAAATATATTTCTTCGTTTAAAGTAATAAAACACAAATATAATTATGATGGGAGGTTAGTCAGGGATTCGGTTTTGGTAGATGGTGAATTTAAAACTGATTAGTAAACAAAAATATTTTCTTATTTCCGTCTACGGTTTTGACCTAAATTTCTGACCTTCATCAGTGGGGGAGATGGGGTGATGAGAAGATAGATACTCCTGCTCTACTGTAACTAAATCACGCATGACAAACAAATTTATTTATTGATTAAATATTTATTTTGTGTTACATAGAAATTTGAAATAGTTATCAAGCCACGAAGCTAAGATTTAGTCAAGGAGTTTTTTTTTGCGAAAGACTAGCTGATTTTTCTCGTTGAATTCTTCAGATAGGATCCTTAATCAGCTCAAATCGCCCAGCACAAGGGGAAATTGAAGCTGCGCATGTAATGTCTGGTGATTTATTGTAGGTGTGTGTGTGTGTGGGTGGTTGGGGCTCGTGGAGGCGGAATGGATTGTGTGGTGGGCTCCTGCGCTATCAACATTCGGATTCCCAAGGTGTGCTCGTCTGATAAGTCAGGAGGAGGCATTTCTCAGCAAGCTCTCGACCCGATCCAGTCTTGGTGAGGGGTGGGGGTAGCCATCAAACACTCATTCAGCCATCAATATTACCGTAAGGAACAATATTGTTCTCCTTCTTGTTCATTTCAAAATAAAAATTACTTTAGTCCATGAGGATTATCAATATTATCCACACTGCTATTTAAAAATTTGTTGTTTTACATCATTATTTTTTTTCCCCCAACTTTTATTAATTTGTTGCATTTCCCTTAAAATAAGAATATTTTTGATTAAAATGAACTAAAAAAAAGAAAGAAAAAAAATGGCAAAATTACAATGGCATGAGGAGAGAAGGTGACCAATGACACCACTTTCAATTTAAATATGAACTATATTCGGAGGTCATGAGGCTATCTTCATTTGAGTCGACGGGGAAGGGTTGTAGGGAGTTGGATTGAAATGGTACGACAGTTTACTGTGGAAAAGGGTGAAGCGGGAAGAAAAAAGGTCTTGAACGAAAGGGATATTAAGATCGTGGAGTAGATAGGAATTGGATACGTAATAGGGAGAGTTAGCGATTATTCTGAGGGTTTTTAGATTTAAAGGACTGGATTCGTTGGTCGTAATAAGGTTTTGTAGGGCGTCAGTTTGTTTTCAATTGCAAGATTGGACTTATTATTCAGCAGTCCTTGTCGTCAATTGAGTTCTTGTCTTTTAATTTTAGTTTAGTTTGTCCACCCCATGTTCTTTATTATTCAGATAAACATTTAAAAATGGGAACACACATTGCAAATACTTGAACAATAGCTTATTATGAGATAATAATAAAATTATGAGAACGATGCTTGTGCTCGTTTGAAGATAAACTATTTAAGTTACAAATGACGGTAGTGTAAGGAAAACTATGAGTATAAAACATTAGTTTTTAACTTAAATGGAGAGTTATTAACCGTAGAGATTATTAATAGATGTTTTTATGGTTGGGGTTCGGTCAAGGTGGATCCAAAAAATACAATTTAAAAAAAAGTATATTTTTTAATTGTCTGCTAACGTTCAGCCATGAATATGGGATCCTGGTAGCAGGACGTTCCCTCTCGCCTTCATGATAGCCCTGAAGATGACTTACAATGTAAACTGAAACGTTAACAGACAATATACATTTTTTTTTTAAATGTATTTTTTGCATCTATCTTGACCGAACCCTAACAAAAAAAAACTACTATTAGTTTTTAGTATTTTTGGAAGTCTCTTAGGTCGGTTAATTGAAATTTACTCCTTGATAGAAGAACATTATTATGTAATAAATAACATTTTTCTTTTGAATAAACAATAACATATTACATATATATTATTATTATTATTATTTAACATTCTTCGAAGAAATTTGATGACATTATCGTATATTTTTTAAAGGTTTGTCTCACTGAAGCTGCATAAACTGGACAGATTTCCCGCGATTTACAATAGATGGACATAAATGAGATATTTTTGGTCTTACATTAAGATCAATTAGGATAAACTATGAGATAACTAAGGCTGGAACTGGAATGAGTGAGAGGTTAGAATGGGGCAAGTGCTTAATCTTTTTAGTTACTTTCTTAAATATCAACCTTAAGGTTTTATTTTATTTATTTTTTTGTAAAAATGTTATTTGACCTAAACGTAAAAAAAAAATTACATTTTTCATCGATTACCTTTTTTTTGTTTCTCCACCTATTTAAGGAAGCTGTTACGTTTATAAACATTTATCATCCTTTAACCTCCCCCTCCCCGCCCACCATGCTCCCGCTCATCAAATTTTAGTTACAAATAGTATATTCAGCAGTTTAAAATAAAAAGCCATTTTTTTTCTATATTTTTTGAATAAGAAGATAATTTCTTATTGTCTTGTAAGCCTTATAAAACAATAAGAAATTATCTTCTAAATTTACCCTCTACCCTAGTGGATGTTTAAGGTGTCGCAATCGTGGAGCTGCAGGTTCAAATCAAGCCCATTTATCGATATATAAAAACTTTTCCTGCGTCTTAGATATTTAAAATCGTACAGTAACCAATATATTGCCCCTTCCTCCATGACCCTAAGTATATAATTAATAAATGACTGCATAGATAATAAATAAATAGTTAGATAGACAGAAGAATAGATAGATAGACTGTCAGTGGTTACATACACAGACAGACAGACAGATAAACGGACAGCAGACAGACAGATGGACGGACATGACTTGATATTTACAATGCCAAACCCGGAAAATGAATTTATGAATAAAGTATTTTTTTTTTTTTTTTACAATATGAAATACATATTTTACTTAGTGAGTTTTAGTTTAAGCTACTGAACAGATATCCCAGAATGCCAACGTAATCTAGCAATAAAGGTGCACTTAAGGTTATCTTTCTTGATTTTAAACATTTTTCCTTCCATCAAGAAATAACTAATTTAAGGTTCGATGCATTTGCAAGAGAGGTAATAACCATAGATTGATAGGGGGCAACAGTTTATCTGTTAAAGATATTTTAAACTTCAAACCCTTACTTCAATCCAATTAAGGCGGACGGTTCTTTCTCATATGAATTAAGGCTTCTTATCGGAGCGGTAAAAAAGAAAAGAAAAAGTTTTTCAAATTATCTAATGATATAATGTCATCTTCACTAATCAGAGATATTTCTTCTACGAGCACAGCGCAGAGCAGATATTTATATTACATTTTCGGATCTACGTTCTGGAAACTTAAAAATTAAATCTTAGGAAGTAAGTAATGTCTTTTTTTTTTTTTTTTGGTCGATTAAAATAGTTCATTTTTGTTTTGGGAAATAATCGGAAAAAGAACAAAAAAATCAGCTCAAAAGTAAATGCATTGGAAATTGAAACATTAAAGCAATGAAAAGGTTGAAACGGTGCTTGTAATTTAGAACAGTTCAGTTGGAGATGTTGACAACAGAGATATACGATTTAAGGTGTAATCGGCGTTTAGTCATAAAATTTATAAAAAATAATTTAAAAAAAAAAAAAAAAAAAACATTTTTTTTTTCATAGTCCGTATTTATTACGCATTTACAGAAATTTTAGTTTATATTGTATATAAACCATCTTATCAGTAAGGGCGAGTGGCAGTCGAATGCATATTTACCCCTCTTGGACTGAAAGAGAATTACCTCTCACATAAAAATAGTTCAGTAGATCAGAGGAAAGTCTCGTGAGAGTAGTTCTCACCAGAACTTTATTGTTAGCGTCACTTATCCTATTTCAAAGTGGCAGAGGACTACTGTTCTCCTTCGTCTTACATGTCCTTCGGCTCCGGTTTTCCTCAGAGTCACCTTTCTACCCCCAAGCTACCCCCCACGTAACAACCCTCTAGACCTAACGAGCTCCTCATGTTAAATCTCCCCTTTCCCTGGCTCGCTCAGAGGAGTATGGATTACTCTGTTTTTGGTTAAGCCTCAGCTCAGCCTGGAATTTAGTGTTCATTAAATATGAGTATAATTTAGAGTGAATTACTCTTATTTCATCTTACAATTCGGAAGAATGGGCCTTAACGTTCGATCGCGAAGGCTGGCTCTTGAGGGATATAAGTTAAAGACAGGCGAAATCCTCAATTTTCAGGGTTAAATTCTTAAATGTGGCTTCATATATCAATGTGGTCCTCGTAGGATTCTTTCTCTTAAATGTCGTTGGGCATATATTACAGACAGAAATGACATTTTATGTGTAATATTTCTTCTATTTTTTTTCTTCATAAAACTAATATTTAAAAAAAAAAAAATCATTACTTTTTACTTTCTGTTACTTAAAATCTTGTAATTTGATGATATGATAAAATATAAAAAAATAAAATAAACAACAAATAAACAAATGGACGTCCCTGTGCAGGGAGAAGGGGCCCTTCGACCCCACTCCCAATAAGTTTAGGCATTAAGGCCTAGGAGGTCGCGAGGCCATCTCCGTTTTAGTCGCCGGGGAGGATTGTGGGGATTGGAGTCCGACGACAGGGATTGGGCAAATGGATTGGGATGAAATTGGAGTTTACTATGGAAGAGTTTGAAGCGGGTGGAGATAAGGTCTTTAACAAAAGGAATATTAAAGTCGTGATGAAGGTTAGAGTTGCACATAATATGGAGCGTTAGCAATTTTATTCTAAGAATTTTGGACTGAAAGGATTGTATTCGTTGGATATTGGAAGGCTTAGCGGCACCCCACAGTTCTGCCGTAGGT